>WBNO01029807.1:228681-242082 GCA_013400575.1 Peucedramus taeniatus
TATTAAAAGTGTTCAGGTCAAACCATGCACTTTTTGAGTCAGAAACAATGGCAGTAATTCACTTCTGTACAGTTTCAATTTCTAGAGTGCTAGAACTAACATAAGCCGCAATCATAATATGCCATGCTGATTACTCATGTGAAGTGTGTGGAAAAAAGAATCTAGAAATTGCAAAACTTCTAGAAACTTTTGTCATTACCACTACCAACATTACTCAAAGGCCGGTATTAAGATGCTATTTAAGTACCTTTGCAAGTGTCAACATTATCCAGGTGTAAAAACCAGCCTTGATACTACAATGCAATTTTCTACAGCAGTCACAGATTCTTATCTCATCTTGGCTCTCTTCCATTTCACTCCCATCAATTACATTCTGACAGAATTAAGCTTTTTGGTTACCCTGCCATTTCATGTTGCTAATATTTTACTTGTGCTATTTTTTCCAGTAGTTCTCAGCACTGCTACCAGAAACAAATATGACAAGATCAAATATTGCAAGTATTAAGAATTGGTTTGAGGGCGGAAAGGGGCCTCAGCAAGTTAACTATCCCTGTATTCCTTACCTTACAATCAGCTACAATTACACTCATCCACACATACAGGTAATGGACAAAGTGACAAGGAAAAAAGCAGCAGTCCTGATTTTAAGCAGTGATCTGTAAGATTTCCATCACCAGCAGCACTGTAACTTATGTAAATAAACTAACCTTCAAAGTTTTGTTATGACGCTGAAGCTCCCGACAGAGAGATTCCAGTTTGCTACGTGCCAAAATGGCCTTGCTATGCTCACTCTGCAAGTGGACTTTCTCCTTCACAACTTGTGCTTGCTTCTTCTGCAGTATCTTCATTTGCTTTTGAACATTACGGCTCTCCTCCAACTATTGTTAGAGAGGAAATTTGTTAAATAAACATAGGTGAAACCATCTTTATGCATCCAAATAAGCACACTGAAGAAACTTTTGAACATTTTGGATGAAAACAAGGAGGCAAAATTTCATTAAAACCCCAAGTTGATCTTAAAGAGAAACTGCCATCATCCATCCAATTCTAAATGTGTAAGGACAGAAAAAGAAAATTTACAAATTCCAACTTAACATTTGCCTTCGAGGAACAGGCAGCATGTACCTGCTGTTGACTATGAGCTATCAGCCTGTTTCCATCTACAGGGGTAAAGAGTAGCCCTCTGAAAGGAAGATGTAGCAGATACAACTAAAAGCCAACTCAGACTGGCTTTTCAGCAAGTCACAACTTTTCCCACTCTTATCTTGATAGTACATGCAACTGTTTATCCAACAGGTCTTGTTTTTGCTATCAAAAAGAAAAACCACAGAACTGTACAGAGCTCCTTGTCAGCAGAAACTCCTACCAAGGGAACCAGTAACTGACACAAGTTTGTAAATTGGGGCGGTATTTCAGAAAAAAACAGACAAAACTAGCAGGCCTGACAAATCAAGTCAGTTACTATTACAACTACACAGTCCAGACTTTAAGAGATCTGCAGTCTTAACCATTTGAATCAAATTTTTTGTTCCATTTCCTTTAGGCTGTTTACATGGTAGATGACACAGGTAAACTTTGTATACCTATTTAGAAATCTATTCTATGAATATCCAGTGAAGTTTCTTGCATTAATATCTCACAGAGATATGCCATTATACCTGATTTTTGGGCTCCCTGAGAAACCATATTATTTAGAGGCTGTTTCTTTGCAAAGAAGGCTACAATGTTAAGTGTTACACTGCTCCTTAGTAGATTGTGCCTCAGCCTTGGGACACACCACAGGAAAAGAGGGTTGGCAATGAGGAACATCACCATGACAGAAGAATAATACAATGCTGGTTTTCTGAAAGAGCTCAAAATAATGCTGAAGCACAAAAGAAAGAATAAAGTTAAGGACCTCCATGACAACAGTAAATTAAATGTGTATTTAATGCAGTTTAGGGAAATGGAATACTAAGGGAGTATTTCCACATCTAAATACAGAAAGCCCTTTTCTTGTATGGCCAGAAAACACTACTTCAAATGGTTGTGCTGTCTGTACACCTATGAAACTTCAAGCCTGTAAAAGTGTGCCAGTGTAAGATGTATCACCAAGGATGCAAACCTTCCTGCACCACAGTCTGGTCTCCTGATAGATTCCAAATTATGGAAAAAAAAATTGTGGAAGATCTTTTTCCAGGAGAGAGGCATTCCTACCTTCATTGTACAGTCCTTTTCATGAGACACCACTGAAAAACCTGACAGTGAGCTTTAAAGATGATGAATCTTTAAAAAAAGAAAAAAAGCATTGTAGGTGCACTGTCATAAACAGTTCAAACCTCTGCAGGCATTTAAGCTGACACCTATGCCAGTGGTTCTCCACCACAATCATGAAGAAAAGAATGCATCTTGAACACAATCAGATCCAACCTAAACATTCCAAGTGGAACAGAGGCACCCCTCAAACTCATTTAGCTGAAACAGAGCTATTCTTACACTCAGACAACCTCCCACTCAGCTCCTCAGCCATTCTGAGCATCATGAGGAAAACAAGTGGTTTTCTAGGATGGTGACTGTGAATGCTTACTCTGCCTACAGTCTATTGATCCTCTCCTGGGAGGGCAAAAACCTTAACGAGGACACATCTCTTCTGACTACCAAGCTTCTTGAAGGAGATTACAATTTTTTTGGTCTAGATGCTCCCTTACTGAGATCTTTCCAGTAATAATAAAACTCAAAGTGAAATAGGGCAGGCTCTTTTCTTTCTGCAGAATTGAGGGATTCATAGTGGCCTAGCTCCTCATGCAGGCCCTCATCACCACTGTGAGATGACATGGGAGCTGTCTGCTTAAATAGAAAAGGCATCACATGCAGAGCAACTGCTCAAAAGAACGACTAACCTACCGCATTTTCCTCTCACAATACGGAAGCATTTTTTTAGGTGGGTTCCCCATCCTTGAGTTACAATTCAGAACTATTATTGTTTATCATTTAAATGAAAGTGACTTCTTAGAGAAGCTACTGGTCTTAAAGGAAATGCACTCACAGGAACCAAGAGCACATGAGAGAGAGAGCGAGGAAAACAAAGCAAAAATGCAACAGACCTCCATGGAGGACTCAGGATTTCCATAACAGAACTAATCTTAGTCTATCCTTAAGTAATCAATATTGCTCTGCGAGTAAAAAGACCACCTGCTAGATCATCCTCCAAGTGTTGGAGACAGTATAAATCTCAAAGGAATAAAAATTATTTCAGAAGAGTTATGCCAAGTTGTGCAGCCATTATGTCATTTTCAGAAATACCTGCATATGATACACTTGACAGATACAGAGAGAAACCAGGCTTCTGTAATCTCTTTAGTTTGCATTTATGTTATAACTACAAATATGGTGGGAAACCATATACACACAAGATTTCCAGTTCTTCCATTCCTGTCTGTCCCTGTCTAAAGAAAAATGAGTCAAGTGTTGTTAACTCCAATAACATTCTGGAAAATAAACTTATGAACCCTCTCCTCTAACCCCCCAATTTTGTGATCAATTATTTTAGAGAACAAATTACCAACTTAAGGCAGGAATGCACTTAATGAATTGCTTATTTTTGGTTTGTTACTGAAGAAACGCAACCCTTTCTTTCCATTCCTTCACATCATCAGAAAGCACAAAGCAAAATTAAACCCAGATCTTTCCAACATCTTACATTTTAAAAAAATCACTAAAGAGTTAAATATAACTGAACATTCTTCCTCTCCCCCTGAATCTTTGTATGATACTATGTTCTTCCTCTTTATCCTAAAATGATAAAAGACTAGCACAAAAGCATTATCAATTACTCCCAAAAGAACTCTAAACTTTTCTGTTAATCCTAGTATTATGCTTCAACACCAAGTTATCAAAACCTGTTTTTTCTTTGGATTTGGGCAGTCATGTAGAAGTGAAATGACTACAAAAAAGTTTGGCTGAAGCAGTACTCAGTCAGCCTGAGTGTTTTTACCAACACTGTAAAATACTCAAAATCATTAACTGTCCTTCATTACTTGTTCTTGCATTCCATAGTTAATATTAACACATGAATAAATTCTGCCATCTTTACAAATTACTTACCAGATCAGCATACTTCTTGCACAAAGCTGCCAGCTTTTCTTCTGGAGTAGAAAGTGTGTTCAAGGCTTGCATTAATAATAACACTTCTTTTCCTATGAAATGGATGATAGACAATGATACTGAGAAAGAAAAACCATATACCAGAAAAGTAGCCAGAAGTAGACCAGAAAAGTCTCTAGAAGTAAAATATAGATCCATGAGAAATTAGCCTGATTTAAGTTGTTCTCTGGTTTGACAGCTGCATAATCGTAACAGATGACAAATGGGAAGTCATCACAAGATGTCATCAGTGAGAATAAATTTGTCTTGCCCTATTTGTCTTGCCATCCAACAACTAGGATAGCAAAAATTACTTTAATATAATAACACAAAAATATTTTGTTTTAGAATTGCACAGATAATAAAAAAGCTGAAAAAATTACATCTAGAAGGTTAAGTATTGGCAGATATGTTCTTAATAAACATTCAGAATTTAATTATCAGCCATGTTTGGCAGCACTGAACACTGCCATCCCAGATTTAAACCAGAAAGTTAAAAAAGTTGATTAGCAATTACCACATTATTATTAAAGTTCATGTAAAAATAGCATTGCCAGCTGAAGGAGTCTTACATATGCATTAAGAACTGTCTTTCCCACGTAGAACTGCACACACAGTTTCTCAAAATATCCTGTTATGGGTGACAAGTTTTTTGCTACAGAGTAAATTTGAGACAAAGAGCAAATCCATAGCTATTTTACAAAATTATTATAAATATTTCCTAATATTTTCTAAAAAGAGTATATTAAAAATCAGAACGCCAAAGAGAACACACCCAAAGTTTTCTCTTTGTGTTTTTCACTCTCTGGATCTTGTTGGCCATCAGGTGGATCAGTACGGGCTTCTTCTCTCCCAGGAGTCTCCTCACGGGACTCTTGGGAACAGCATGTGGACCCCGGGTGCTTTCTGCTCTTTGTGATGTACTCGGCTTCTTCCAAGGTGCCAGGGTTTTCCAGGCTGTAACAATTGGACTGAGGATACTGCAAGGCTGTATCAGACAACTCAGTGCACTTGCTCTTCACCAGCTCATCCTGGTTATTCATTCCCATCTCCCGAGATCCAGCTGCGTCTTCCATGGCACCACCAACCACCTTCAGAATGGAAAGCAGGAAGTGGATGTAAACAGTCAAGCAAATGTGTTTAAAATGACAACTTCCACCCTTCTTTTCTATGGACAAAAAAGGGTAAAATGCAAAAAAGAAACCCTGATAAGAAGTCTAATGAAATCTACATAAATACATTGTTTCAATGGCACAGAGCAAGAGCTTGAACTACTTAAATCACAATGTCAAACACAACTGTCAGCTCTCAACTGGAGAAGACTGGTTGTTATAACAAGAACGATAAACAGGACCAGGAGCACTTTTGAAGTGGTAAAATTCACATCAATGAAATTATCCAAAAAAGTGAATATTAACTGACTTCAGGCTTGGACTCCTACTGCCTATGATTTTTAAGAATACATTCTTTCTGCTCAATTGAACAGAATTTTCTCTAAAGATTTCCTAAAATGCTAAACGTTTAATCACTTAACCAAAAAGTTAACCACCACCAGTTGTTTTATAACACTGCTATGACATGGTGATATTTTAGAGCAGAATACCCTATGTTCTCTATATAATACTGTGCAGTTTATTAAGCATCTCCAGACTTCTCTCTCAATCACCTGAACAACATTCTCAATTTCTAGAAACATATCAGGCTGATGAGAATTGCAAGGGTGCTTGGTTGGGTGTGTTTCTGTTTTGTTCATTTGGTTATGCTGCAGAGGCTGGGACTTAGGACAATACTTGAAGGTGGTTGGGTGTTTTTTTGCTGTCCATTTGCAATCCCAATACACAACGTATGTGGATAGCTAAAAGCACCATAAGCAGAGCTGAACTCAGTGCCAAAGTAAAACTCGTGTTGATTTATTTTCAGTAGACTGAAGGTAAATTTCTTTAAAATCACAAAGAATTATAAAAACAGAACTTGTTTATACACAGTTATGCTGTTAAAGCACAAATTAATATCAGATTACCTTACATTTTCATATTAAAAAAAAGTGCTAATTCTTAAAGCCAGGGGTTTGCACTGGGTTTTATATTCAGCACAGGACTGTTTTCCTCTTCAAAAGGAATTAGCCAACATCAAAGGAATGCAGCCAACGCTCATAATACATTGTGAGATGTATTTCAACTCCAAATTTGTTCAGTATGCTTGAAAAAGTTATTTAAAAATCATTACACAAATACATCTTTTTTTTGCAATATTCATGCATAACAGCTTTGTTGTTCTCTATTCTTAAAGCAAGTCCCTTTCTTTAGACTTTATCTCGAGGTAGATTCATTCTTAAGGAGATGGACTTCACACTGTGTCTTTCTCAAAGGACAATAAGATTTTTAACTGCAAATAATCTCTATAGACATTAAGAAGCAACTTCTGACTTTCCAAGGAAGATTCACATTGCACAGCTCTTTACGAGTGTGGAAATGATGCACATGCTTTATGGACAAATATAAATGCACTGCAGTTTTATTCTCCACCATGTCAGACAATGTACTGATAAATGCCTACAAAGGTCATGCAGTAATTGAATTGCTGGAACAAATAACCAATTACAATATTTTACACCTCTAAAAAGTCATCTGTAAAATGCCCATTTTTTCCCCCTGGGCTTGTATTAAACTGTTGATCTTCCAGGAAAGGCTTACCCCTCTAGGGTCAGGCAAATAAACACAAAAGAACAAGAAATGTGAAAACAACACAGCTCACTTCACCACTCTGTATGTACCAATGGCTGAAACAATGGCACAGATGTTGCTTAAAACCCAGAAGCTGAAGACACTGTGTCACATTAAGCTGACAAGACAAGAAAGGTCAGATTATTCTAACACAAAATGATACCAAGAGTACCTGCAGTACCAACAGAACAACTGAAACTTTTTTTATTTGCAAAGAACATGAACTTCTGATTCACATACTTGTACCCAAGTAGTCTTGCGGAACATAGAGAAAGTTTGCTTTAAAGTCAAAGTTTCTGGTTTGGCACCCAAAAGCATCAAGCATTTCCAGACTTTCTGATATCCATAAAGAGACTTAGGATTTTTTTTCTGAAAGCAGAGCACAAAATTGCCAGCAGCTCCAACAGGAGGTGAGAAGGTCTGTCTGGCTGCAGTCACATACTGAACAGCTGCAATGCCCAAGCTTCTCTGACCTAGCAATAACATTTGTGAAACTTGTTCTAACTCAGTTTACAGCCAGATCAGTTCCTCAACCCAGTTCACTGCACAGCAATAGGCAATCCTGCCAACAGAAGTGGAAGCAGGATGACTGGAAAGAAGCCAAAGCACGAGAGCCTCTAAAAAAAAAAGCCAATCTAATCACAGTCAGAGCACAAGAACTAAACACACAATACCTTATTCTCACCACAGGTACACACTTAACTCTGGCTACTGAAGGACTGGGACGCCAACAAGACCATTATTGTGAGCAGTTTGTGTCAGTTTGTGACTGCTTCAAACCGAGTCAACGGAAAAATTTCCACTGTTTTTTATCTGAGAAAATTCTGTTGTTTCCAGTGAAAAAAAGAACAACTACTAGCAGAGGCATACATGTGACCAGTAAGTCATGAAATGCCCATCTCTTTTTGAGCAAACCATCATAGTAACTTAAATGTCAATTCAGAGCTGGCAATTCACATGCATATTCTAAAGCATCTGGAAGTTTCACAAAGTGAACACCACCACCTCATTAATTCAGCAGAGCTTTTTGTTGAAGTCAAATTAGGTGTCAGTTCAATTTTTTACTAACAATAATAATTTCTAAACTCTTAGTATTCTCTATTCTTTGTTAAAAAAGCCACAAGGACTTTTAGAATTTTAGACTCATTCTCCAAAGTCTAACAGAAAAGGCAGAAATAACTTATCATAATACTGAATTGAAGAAAAAGGTTTGTGTGCAAGTGTCCTGTACATCTCCAACACATTTGAAAATCATAAAGATGGTGAAAATATACAGAACTTGTCAACCCTCTTTTGGTTTTCCAAACATGAACATGGAACAAATCCAAGCTTACTGACAAGCAAATAAACTCTCTGCAAAACCAAAGCTCAGTGTAGCAGTAGACGGGCTTTGTAAAAATATTCAGTTTTCTTATCTTAAATACAAATTGTTGAGCACAGACTAGAATATTCAAAAAAGTGGTTCTACCAGAAGCTAGAACAATCTGACAGCATACACACACAAAAAAAATAACACCCCAAAACAAACACTCCTTACTTCTTAGTTAGAACTCTATCTGTCATGTTGTAGCCTGTAAGTTCTAGCAAATCTGACAGTAGTGGCACAACATATTAAAATTCTAACTTATTTAACCTAAATTAGAAAGTGTTTTCATTTTAAAAAACAGAGGTCTGCTATTGCCTGACAGGGGCCACAAACACAAGTATCTAGATGATTTCCTGATTATGACTGACAAAGACTTTTCTACATTAGCTGTAACTTTAGATATTAAAACCATTAGCCAGAAGTCTTAACAGCCTTCTTATACTCAATGCTATTCTTAAAACACTTTAACTACAGACAGTTTCAGATTTGGTCTGTATCAAACTTCAAGCTGGAATATAGGAATAATAAACAACACTTTGAGAATGTTAAGTACTAACCCATATGAATCACTCAACTTGCTCCCTCCTTACTGAGGCAATGGTGAGAACAACCCTAACTCTTACCTCTCAACTTTTCAAATGTGTGCTCATCAGACTAGTGAACGTCTCAGTTTAACATTCCAGCCAGAACAGAGCACTTCCCACAGCACATTGTATAACAGTGCTGATTCAGTACTGACTGAATAAAACCAAAACAAAACTACCCCAGCAAAGACCTTCTACTGAAATCGTCGCTACCTTTTTTAACTGCTACCATGCTCTCTCAGCTTCCAGCCACCTTCAACCACAGGTGGCTCACAATCTGACAACCCAGAGTCAGACTATTATACACCTAGAAATATTTACAGAGAGGCAGAAAGAGTACATTGCACAGGTAACATGCAAATTTATAAGATCACAAATTTATCTTTTAAAAAAGGACATATGCGGCCTATCTAGCTGTGAAACCAGCTATTACAAGATGCTGACATTTCTAAATAAGCATGTCATCTTCAAGCTACTTAAGAGTTACAGGACAAATCACCTGAAGATGACTGCAGGAAAATTACTGGCAACACTGCTCCTGCTCACCCCAACGTTTTCAGTCAGTCTTCTGCTCTGTTCCTTCAACTTACACCTCGATCAAAAAAGATGCACATCAAGAAAACTCTACCTTATTGCATACCTAAAAGATCAGCATTCAAGACAGATATCCAATATATGAAAATGGCTATGATCACAAGAGCCTAAGCCACCTCTCCTTCAAACAGTACAGCTTAAGGAACATGCACTGCACGTAAGGACAGAACAGACACTCTTACTACAGAACTTGTCCTACCACCATGCCAAAATGTATCACAAACCCACTTGTTTTTTGTTCTACTACCTACACAAGTTTACAGCACACAATGCTACCTAAAATATACTGTGCTTACTATCAGTACCATGCTTACCTGTATTCCATACTCCCGTGCATACACATATGCAATCTTTCCCTAAACCACCTGAAAATACGTCTCCGTAACTTTTAATAAAAAAAAACATAATTAGCAGCTGCACCATAATCGATTTTATCCTGTATGTTAGATAATTATCCTAAAAACATAAGCACTAGCATTAATCTACGAAAACAACTCCTACATACCCCATAGTAGCAGTTGGACTCTGCTGTGAAAAGACTCTTCCATCCTTAGCCTACAGAATTGCTAATACATTCAAGAAATATCCAGGAAGCTTTGGAACAAGCATATGTGCACAAAACAGATTTTCACAACTGTGAAGACAACCTAACTATATAGGTAAATATATAATCAATTCCTCAACATCAGACTCCAAAAGAGATAATCTAATAATACCGTTCAGCTGACTACATTTCCAAATTTACTTTACATGCAACTGGTCATAAAAGTCTAATAACCCTTATCCTGACCCACTGCAGTAAAAAAAAAATTGCAGAAAAAAAGGTAAGTCATATTTATCACAAATATGTATGGTTCATAATAAATATTAAGCTTCCTGCATCCCAGCAACTTACTTTTTCCTGCTAACACAGAAAAGCTTATTTTGAAAACATGTATGTAATACACTTTTCCTCAAATTGATTTTTCAGCAGTTATGTTAAATAAAGTCATCATTTTTGGTAATAATTTTATTAACAACTTCTGCATGAAAATCACCATTTTAGGACATCACAAAATTTGGGTTTGAATTTTATAGCAGGTGCACCTACATCCATTGGTCTAAACACAATTATTCAAATGCTTCTGACCACAAGACTAGCTTACTGAGGTTATTTCTCTATGCAATACTTCTCTATACTGTGCTCACTGACCTGAATGATCACACAGTCTAATTATACCTTTCTCAAACCTAATGGCCTCTGAGGTGGCTTCCCCACTGAACAAGGATCTCAGCTGTGAGATCTGAAAGTCATTTCAAACAAACACTTTACCACGTTCTGTCATTACATTAAAAACTATGTTCTATGCACTCATTTATCTACTTTCAAAACATCAGACAGAGGAACCTGCAGCATTGCTCATCATTGGTTTCAAAGCACTGCAAGGTTAGAAGTTCCAACACAGCAGGACGACTATTAAGAAACACGTACTTCCTAAATTTGTATTTTACCTTCATAAAAGTCAAGACAGACTCTTTGTTAGCAGACTTCCACCATTAAGTTTCCTGGCTTTGTAATTCAGGACCTGATCTTCGATACTGGTTCAGAAACTTTCTCACGTGACCCCTGCTTAGAGCCCTCACTTCCTCCTGTTACCCTTAACCACACTGGGTTTTTCTGCTCTTTCAGTGGCCTCATGACACAGATTACATGCCTGCTTTTAAGAAAAGCTTTTTAATTTACCTCAAACACAAACGGGGAAAAACGTCCAACATCTCTTCCTTTACTTAGTTTAAGACATTAAAACAGTGGGGATGCATCTGTCACACCCCCACCCCAGGCCACACTACGGTCTCAAGGCCTACTCGTCAGCCTTGGCCTTGACAAACAGCGCTCAGGAACAAGCTCATCCGGAGCTTATCAGAAACACTGTCTGCTCCCAGGAAATACTGATGTCTAGCAAACTCATGGCTTTTAACAAACATCCTTGAAAACCGTTTTTGTTTTTTTTTTTTTTTTACATGGATAACAACCCAAGTGGAACAATATTTTTGTTATGGGACTTTCAAGGGAAGTTACCAACCCAAATTGCAGCCAGGATGAAAAATTGTTACAACTAAAGCCCTCTCTCTTGAGGCCCTATGAGCAGCGGTCTCAAGGGAGATCCCGTGAACTCTCCTGGACTGTGGCAGGCTGTGGCCAGCACTTCCCTCTGGGGGGGGCAGCTCTCAGACCCTGCAGACTCCCAAGTCTGCCATTCTTGGAGGACCACTGCCAACTGCTGGTGATGGAGCCCAGGCTGATACACTCCTCGAGGCTCAACTCTTTGTCCCTTGAGAAGACAGAAAGGCATCAAGCGTGAGTACTTCCCTGGATCTGAGGGGAATTTTTCACAGATATACCTGGTACATACTCTTCAAGTCTGTGTCTGAGCAGTGTAAACATGGTATAGCAAATTTACTGTGAATGCTGCTCCCCAAGATTCTTAAGTGCTATACATTTGTGAGTGAGGCCTGAAGTGACTTACTATTGCACTGATAGTAAATTCTACAAGATCTTTTGTTAAATGGGTTAACTGGAGGCATCGATTAAGTGCTGTTAAGTTCAAGTGCTTTTGTGCCTACACTATCAGTCAAGCCTGGGGCTAAGTTTGGCAGGGGGAATTCACTCTTAACTAAGTGACTCAACAGGAAGGTCCCCTTATTTCTTTTCATCCTTATCCTTTTTCCATCCCCGGTCTCCACGCTGATAATTTTGGTTGATTTTAGTTTTAGTTCGACTGATTTTATTGAATGTTTTTCACTGCATGCTTAAACCACACCGAAAGTATCAGAGTGAGCTTCGCCAAGCAACTCTGTCATGCTTTTGCTTTCATATAAAATTTGCTTTTGCCAGTGATTCCTAAAACAACCTAAAAAATTCATGACAAACACCTCCTGTAATTCTAGCAAAAAATTCACTGCAGGAACCCAAAGCTTACATGGAAGCTTTCAGGGCATTTACCCACAGGACAAAGTGCTGCACATCTAACAAGACCTTTTTTAATATAAACATCTGAGACAGGTGCTAATTAAGAAAACATTTAATATAGCGTGAATCACTTCCTCCAATGAGGCTTCACATCCTCTTTACTATAAAGTTAATAGTTTTGCAGTCACCCACAGTATGATTCTGGAAAAAGCAGGGTAGACAAGTTCTGAATTCCCAATGCAAACAGGTCACAAGGAACCTAAAAATAATATCAAGGCAGGGGGATGGAAATCTACAAGAGAGTGTAGAATTTGCTTAACGTTGCCTGCCATATTTCACCTCTTGAAAATAATTAAACTCCTTTCGCCTTTATTTGAAATAATATGGAATGCAGGGTGTTTTTTTTTTTTTTTGACACCATCTGCTTTCATAGTAGACACTGAAGTTACTTAGAAGTTACTTCTTAGTAAAGAACTAAAAAAACCATACTGCAGAGGACTGTGCTTTCCAGCGAAGAAAACTAGCTCCATACCTTCCTCGACCTTTTTAACAGCCAAAATAAACCACCACCACCAAGTTACTATTTCTGAGATGCTATCCTTTGTACCATGGAAAAAAGTTACCACTAAAAAGCCACTTGAATTTAATGCAAGGGCACAGGACGAGATACTTCAGAAGCACATGAGATTAGCAAGGCAGTTCTGTCACATAAAATACCGAGCTGGTGATATTACACACAGCAGCTGAATTACAGCATATTTTAAGTCTTTGCCGTTGGGTGACCAAGCACAGGTATTTTAAGCTTTGCTTACACGGATCTGCAACCAGAAATTATTGTAAAATCACCGGGAACAGCCCTGCATTTAATGTGGTTTCGGCAGAAAACGGAAAAAGAAATAAAACGGCCTTTTGTTTTTTTTTACTCTTTCGGACATCAAGAAAACGCTCCCGCCACCCCCGCGGGCAGAGCCACCGTCCGCTCCCGCCTCGCACCCGGGCCGTGCCGAGAGCGTGCGGAGGGGCCGCCGGCGGGACCCCGGGGAGGCGGCACCCCCCTCCCAG
>WBNO01029807.1:242344-414170 GCA_013400575.1 Peucedramus taeniatus
CTTCGTCTCCGTCGCCGCTGAGGCTCGAGCTCCGCCGGGTCGGTCCCGCCGCGCCGCCGCCCCCGCGCGTCGCCATGATGTGACGGCAGCATCCAAACAAGTGCCGAGCGCGGGGCACCGGAAATGCTCCCGGGGGCCCGCCTCCCTCCCGGCCGCATCCAATCGCCGCGCAGCTTTACGGCTCACGTGGGAGGCTCGTGCCCTCCCTGCCGCGGGTCGTGCCGGGAGTCGCAGTCCGTCCGTCGAGGCGCGGGGACACGGCATGGCCCCGGGCGGGCAGCGTCAGCGACGGCCGGTCCCTTCCCCGCCCGCCTCATCCCGCCTCCCTCGTCTCCGTTCCTGCCTTGGCCACGGCTTTGAAGTCGGGGCCAACTCAGCGGCGTGTCCGTGACGGGGCAGGGGGCGGGGCGGCCAGGCTCAGCAGAATCAAAGCGTGCGTCAGGTTGGAGGGGACCAGAGTGGGGCACCTGGTCCAACCTGCTCGAGCGGGGCCATCCCAGAGCGCAGCGTGGCGTCCACGCGGTTCTGGAATATCTCCAGTCAGGGAGGCTCACTGGAGATGCTCAGTGATACTCGGCTGCTGCTTCTGCAGGAAAAGTGGGGCGTGCGTGCGGGGAGGGCGAGTTGCGCAAGGAAGCTGTGCCGGGAATCGCCGTGCGGGGCAGCCGGGGCAGGCAGCGCTTCCCTGGACGTGCCCGCCTGAGCCACCGTCCGCCCCCGCCACCGGCTCCTCCTGCTCGGGGGCACCGGCACGAAGGGTCGCGTCCGTGGAACAAGGATTCAACACACGGAGCGGAGAACGAAGCTGCGCTCCCGCCCCCCACCGTCCGTGCATGTGCACACCTGGGCCTCGGGTGTCGCGGGCTGCGGGGGGAAAACTTAAGACTGGTGGAGGCAAACATCCTAGAAATACATACGTATACATATAGTCCTGCTTTGCAGGGAAATAAACTTAGCCACTCCATATGTGACGGAAACTGTGAGTTGCTGAATAAAAATACCATTCTAAACCTCCCTAAGCACTTATTACTTCAGAGAATAGGTCAAGTGTCAGTGTTGAATAAAGTAGGGTCAGTGGGGCAGTGACTGTTTAGAATATCTTCTCCTTACATCTTAAATCTAAACTTACTAGAGTAAGTATTCAACTGTTAATTTCAAGATGAAAAATAATTTTACATTTTTTGGTATCATCCTGATTTGTTTAGGAAGTTTTGTCCTCCCAAAACACTTGTTATTTTACATATATGCATAATACTGGTAAAAATTCTTGGAAAAAGGAAGACGGCCCACTTCTCTTCCCCAGCAGAATTTTGTTGTTCTAGTATTTTCCCCGTGCATCCCTTCCATTTGAGAGTGGCAAGAGATCCATTCAACAAACACGCTCTGTTTGATCCCTGGATAGCTCATGAAATCTTTAAATGGGGCCTTAAGATTACTTTTGATTTCTTCCAAGCATTATTTTTTATGTATATGTAAAAAATTTTACTAAACATAAATTACTTTTGCACCATCCCCCTCTCAGACACTTTTTGAATGGAAGATTAATTGCAAATATGAGCTACTTGGAGAGAATGGAATCAAGAACCACAGAGTTCTTGCTGTCTGTAATAAAATTGATTGTGCACCCTATTTTGGTGAATTTGGGTGCCAGGGAGGTTAGCATACATTGTGCAGCAGAAGAAGGCACAAAGGCTGCTCTGTCAAGGAGGACAACGTTCTCTTCAAAAATTATCAGATTATAGAGAATATATTTCCAGCAGTAATGCTTTTCACACATGAACTGCATGTTTGTTTTTGGGTTTTTTTTTTCCTTCTGATAAAGTGACACAGATCTATTATAATTATTTTGTGAAGAAAGATACTCTTCATAGTAAGTCATTTTTCTAAAAGTTCAGGT
This sequence comes from Peucedramus taeniatus, assembly GCA_013400575.1. Lineage (NCBI taxonomy): Eukaryota > Metazoa > Chordata > Aves > Passeriformes > Fringillidae > Peucedramus > Peucedramus taeniatus. Next base: position 244,242 of record WBNO01029807.1, read on the forward strand.
TCTTTTGAGGATAGCTGATGTAGGTGTAGTGCAAGAGGTACCATCAGGACTCAGATCTCTGGTGCACTTTGTCTGCAGTGCTGTTGTCCTCTGGAGAATAAAAATGAGAAACTGAATGAAAATAATTACTTTTAGTATTTTAAATTACATTTAACATTCTCTCCCTGTGTCTCTTCTTGTGCTCCTGTGAACATTCTTTCCCTCAAAAATGCGCTTACCAATAAAGTGCACGTCAACAGTATGGGAAATTTATATTCCATTCCTGCAAGTAAATACACATACTGAGAACATATTTTCAGTTGTGCCCTGTAAATGACCTTGCTGGAGATTGTTCGTGCAATCCTACGCACCAGGAGCGGCTGTTCCACCCAACTGGCTGTTGCCAAGAAGGTGTAGTGGTCTCAAGTTTTGACAGGCAAGAAGCTGAAATTCTAGGAAAATTAGTTCTTTTAAATTATTATTTAGGATATAACTAAATATCCATTGGTAGAAGTCTTTAGTCATCAACTTTTTACAGGTTTTTGGAGTACTCTGTTTTTATGAACTACAGCCAAGTTATGTGGTTATCACCCTGCTTAAGGGTAGTCTGACTTCATGAACCTTCTACACTTACCAGCCAGGTTGACACATCTTTTAGGTACTTCACTTCACTGCCCTCACTGCAGAGGCACTCCCAGGCAACTGGGTGAAAAATTAGTTCCTTCATTATGTTTAAATACATCAGCAAGGTGACAACGAGAACAAGACGCTCAATCTTTAACCAAAGACAATTGAGAAACTGTGAAATAAAGATATTCTTTCCTTACAGCATCGTTACAATGTACAGTGCAGTCAGGAAACTATTTAATTTTGTCCTTTCCTCATGATGATTATGATAATTGCTTCTATTGGAACTTTGAAGAAGGTAAGGACTATCAGAATTTTTCTTGGAACATTTCCCTCCATGACACTTGAGTAGGAGCAGTAATTCTTACAATGTTACTTTTCAGAGAATAACTAATCAAAAATTAAAATGAAAGCAGGAGGGAAACAGAAAAATACAAACAAGTCAAAAACCAAACTCAAATCACCATGCTTTACAGGATCCTAAAATTCAGTGGTGGCTAAGGAGGTTGCCTGGGGTCCATTGTGGACAACACTGCAAACATGTACTGGCTGAACATACTATACAGCTATAGATAAACAAGATGTTGGGGTAGATGTGGAATGAGATGAGGAGAAATAGAGAAAATGAACCAGGATATGTCAGCTGGATGGTGCTTTCTTGTATCTGCTTGTTGCATGTTACACCTCACTTCCAGAAAATGACCTCCAAAGGTGAGTTTTGAAGAAAGCTGCTGCGCACTATTTGGTATATGGAAAACTGCCCCCATTAAAATTTGAAAAGAGTGAAGTTTGAAACTTCTTGCTTGACTCAAGAAAGTTAACTTGTGGAACATGCAAAGAAGGCAAAGTCAAGTTCTTCTGTTTTCCTATGTCACACATTTCTCAGGTAAAGTCAAAACCAATAAAAAGATTTTTCCCCTTCCTGCGTCAATAAATTCTTACCCCACAATACCAGGGAAGTAATGAATTAGCTTTAAAAAGGAGCTGTATTTTTTTATGAATAAGAACAATAGCCAGTTGCATGTTTGTGCAGACATACTTTGCAATAGAATTGGGATGTCAGTTGGGGTAGGAAGGAGAGCCGTGGCACTGGTGGGGAGGCAGGTGGCTGGTGTGGGGCTCGAGTGAGCCTGGCACTGCTCACTCTCAAACTGCGCCTCTCCTGGGTTACAGCGGCCAGGACTGGGGGGTGACACCCAAGCCAGAAGCTACTCTTGCACTTGTGATTTATACATACAGGTATGTTCTTCTTTCTTTCTTGCTTCCCCAAACCAAGTGGCTGTAGACCACTCCCTACTGTACCCCACGGCACCTGGCCTGCAAAGCTGGGTTGCTTGTCAGCTCCAATGGGAAAAGCGCAGTGGCCGGGATGGAGAGATTGCTAGCTGACTCATGGCAAACATTATTAGCGGTGTGTGTAATTGCTTATGACCATTCTGTTTTCAACATGTGCTCAGACAGGTCAGATGACTACTAAGTACATCCACAGCCAGAGAAACCCAAAGTGTTATCCAACATTCCTCCACCTGAAAGATCCTTTGCACCAGTACTTTTGCCTGCTTAGGCAATGGTTCCTGCTCTTTCATGAACATGCCCACTAATTTTTTGACACTATATCCCACCAAGAGATTGTTGTTTCCACATCCACAGCAAATATCTGCGGAAGCTCCTCTCCATTCCAGTAACATCCTTACAGCAGGACCTTTCATCTACCCAACACACGATGGGCTTGAAAATCTTGTTACACATGATACAGGATGAAAGGTGGTGATGATACAGCACAACCAAAACTGTTTGACGTTTCAATTGCTGGCATCAAAGGGCACAAGGCCAGCATTAAAACATTTCTGAAGTAAGTGGGACAAGAAGCTGGGTGTATCAACCCATTCTCTAGCCTTTATTTGACTGTGAGGTAAATTGGTTTAATTGGGAAGGAGAGGAAATACTGAAAAGCAGCAGTTTTATCTATCTCTTAAAGCTTCACATTTGTGTATGGAAACCATAGCCATGAGAAGAAATAAATAAAAGCAACTGCAGAATTAAGGTTTTTATGCAGGCATACGAGTAAAGAAAATCCACTAACCCTGGTTTTCTTTAGAGCATCATATATCAAAGAGGGCATCAAATATTTATTCTTTTAATTTTATATAAAGCCCTTAACTATAGCCATTTTTCCTGTCTTTCCCTACTTTGCCAGAATCACACGGAGACAACATAACCTATCTGCCTATATAGTTTTGGGTTATTTATACCTCCCAAGTTTACCTGGAGAGGTTTGTCTTAGATTCATGAATTCCTGAATTAGCAAAGGAAAATGCCCCCAACCTGTCCATAATGAAAACCAGTCTGTTAGGAAATGAAGCAAGTGATTTCATTCTTAATTTCTACAGAAAGTCATCTCATTACAAATGATAGTGTGACAAACTAATGCTAATTATTTTGGTTGCCCTTTGTCTCTCAATGGTATCTAGTTCAAAGAAACAGCTGAAAAGTACATTATAATTTCTTTAATATATTTAGACTCTGTAATACATGTGGGTTGGCATTTATATGTATGCATGGTCTTGATCTATCTATCTATCTATAGGAAATGCTGGGCTATACTGAGAATAAAACAGAGCCATGCATGTCTTCTGTTAAATTTGTAGCAATTGTTTTTTCCAATAGTTAACTGTAATATATACAGAAAATATAGCAAGAGACTAATTGACTTACTTGCCATTTTGTTAAAAAGAATTAGAATGACGATCTAACACACACAAACAATCCAAATGTTTAAAACAAAGGAGGAAAGCATTGAAAATTAGTATTTTGGAAGGAAAATCTACTAATGGGTAATGTTATTTAGGGCTAGGCTACTGTACTGCTGTTACAGATCTATCACTCAGCTCTTACTGAGACATAAAAGTGTCAGGCCAGAGAATACATCTTGTAGACTTCTGCTGAATTGAAACTCAGACTATTATCAGGGTGGTAAACAGTTTTGGTTTTTACCTTCTCTTTTATATATTTTCTGTATTCTTTACAGATATATTTGTAGCTTCTTATTTTAGCTTAGCTTCAGCATTTTCCTAGGCAGGAAGACAAAACAAATTTCAGGACCCCTATGCTATCTTGAGTCTCCTTAGAAACCAAGGTTGAAACCAGCTTTTTGAGACATATTTTTGTGAACAGGGCCTGGTCCCCAGTGAAGGTGGGGAGAATTTAGAAGGTACTAGAACTGGGGAGATTACTTCATCAGGTCAGTTTCTAATTGCAGGGCTCTTGTCAGATATGCCAATTTACAAAATCTACAAAAATTGTACACGTGTCACACAGGGTATGCATCTTCAGTGTTTTCCACCTAACCAGCTGTGCACCTGAGGATCCTGATATAAAGGTACCCCTTTTTATCACCCTGTGTCTGGCTCATATTTTTAGGACCAGAGAAAAAGGCATCAATGGTACAACCAGATTCTTGCCACAGCCCTGGGACGGAGGGCCCGATGTGGCTGCTACTGCTTGGCACTGCACAGAGAAGTAACCAGACACACTTTGCTCCTTTCTGTGCAATAGATATTGCAAAGTAAAAGTCAATAATATGTGAATGGGCAACAGTTCAAGGATGCATCTCACAGTCCAGCAACACATTCCTGCACATAGGGTTATTTAAATGCACGAGGTTAAAATTGTCATTCTGCACTTCAGTAGCACATACATCACTCCACTCACCACCAAGATTACCAAACAGCAAGGGAAAAAAATACTGAGGCAAAAACCTAAAAAATTTAAACGTTTACTAGAACAATTCAGGAAACTCAAAGCTTTGCTTGACTTTGATAACAGATCATCTGTAAGTGATAAAATAAAAACGTAGGGGAACTTTTCACTACACTTTTCTTATTTCCAGATTTTACAATCTTTCTTCTTCCTCCAGACTGATTATTAAATTTTAAAAATTCCATACAGGTATTAACTAATACCAACTGGAACTATAAACTAATAGCTGAAGATGATTGTTCAGTGCACAGAGTAAGTGGTGATGCTGGTATCTCAGAGCTATTCTAAGCTAACCTACATGATTCCTGGGTGATCTTCGCCCTGTTTCCCAAGAGTTAATTAAAAAAATCTGCAAGTTTATCTTCCAAGAAAATTTGTTAACTATCTTTTGATTTGTTGTTTGCTTCTTCTCAATGTTTTGAATTGTACTTTCTGTCACACTGTATCCATAGGATGATGTTATTTATATTCATTTTTGGTTTCACTGATTTTGTAGCACTGTTTTCCTGGATTTTAGCATCTGTACAATCCCAGTGCTTGGAACGATGTTGTTAAGAAAAGACCAGCACACTTGCTTATGTAATATACTATTATGACACATTTGGGCACAAAGGCATGCAAAATTCACCATGAACATGTAAAGCTCTACCTGTGCTCCTCTCATGTGGCAAGTGGAATGCACAAACTTTCCCTCTTCCCATGCACAATAAGAACTAGGCACTTGTAGCACCTACCTAAATGAAAGGCATAGGCAAGGCCTGAAAACTGCACGATTATGGAGAATTTACTTCAGTTTTCCAGTTTAAAACCAGATATTCAGATTTGAAAATATTAATATGACTTTTGATAAGAGACTTTAAATATCAGAGCTCAAGTCAAATTCAGCCTTGCTACATTATTGTCTTTTTTAAATGCAAATTTAAGCAGTGGGTTGGTTTCTTTTACTTTACAGATATACTTGCTTTTCACAAAAAGGGAAAAATGAAAATTTTTATAAGAAGGAACCATCTTTTATGAGAAAGGGAATTTAATATCTGTGACCACTATATAAGGTTATGCTTACATGAAAAGAAAGATGAGGCTTGATGTACAAGCCCCATGCAAATAAGGCCATCATACACCTGAAAACAGGAATGATCAGGCTTGTTTTTAAGAAAGCAGACTTTCGGAGCAGTGATTTTGGAGCTCTCAGTCATCCAGGGAATATTTGCCACTGTCAGAATAGAATTACCCATCTTTTTAGAAGGCATCACGTCAAACTGTACAGTAGACAGATCCAAATATCTCCAGCTTAAATCTGCAGCAGTTGCCTTCATCAAGAGTAACCACTGAGCTGTGAATAGACTTATTTTTCTAAGTGTGACAGATTTAACTTTTGTCATCTTTAATTAATCCCAGATATAAAAACTCCTCAAGTACATCTTATTTACCATGACCTACCTTGCATATTTAAACTAAGTGAAAAAACCCTAGAAAAATACAAATTGTGCTTAAAATGAGGTTGTGAAAGTGTATGGCAATGAACTAATTTGAGAAGCCAAATGTATGCAGGTTTAAAACAATTCCTTTTCCATAACGAGAAATAGAGGGGAACTTTCTGTCCAAGTTGCTAATGGAGACAATTTAAAATATTCCTTTCTTACAGTAACAGCAGTGGAAACTACTTAGCCCTTTTTATTTCCCATGGGATGAATATTGACTGAGTAATTACAGCTATAATCTCTTCAGTCTCTTTACAAAAGTTTTCTGCAGAATTATGTCATTAAGACAGAGCTTACTGTATGTAACATGCCTATAATTCAATTGTGCTTAATGGCTCCGACCTACTTAATTTTACCCATTTTCCTTTGTATTTGGAATTTCATGAATGCTTTGTCATAGAAGTTTATGAAATAGATGACAAACTGAACATAAAATTTTAATTTATCTATATATAAAGGTACTGACTTAATGGTATAACTACAGGAAACATTCAGATGCCTATCAAGAATCAAAAACCTTTTAGAGAAAATGACCTCTATTTTTAAATTTAAATTCTGTGTCTTAAGCACTGTGAAAAAGTGTATTTTTAAAATCTGTGTCTGAAGCATATTTACTCCTCACTGCCCTCCCTCCAAACAAATGAGCCAATTTTATACATATTTACAATATTTAATAAAGATGCCCAAACCAGTGAAAGCTTTCACATAAATGTTTCAGCACTTAAAATGAAGGAGAAGCATTTAATTTGCTCTCAGCTCAGACAGTAAAATTAAATGGAAACATAACAGCCTTCTGCAGAAAGAATGCATTAAACCATTTCTCTGTGGGGAAAGGCAGTATCTCAATATGATTAACAAACCCAAATTTAATTCAAGTGGTTACTAACTCTACTAATTTAAAGGCTTAAATGTTTGCTGCCTGACTGATAAATAATCAGCTTCTTTTGGAGTCTGCATTAGTATGGTTTACCAAATCCTTGAAAGTTATTTGATAGGGTTTTCTATAAATTCTTTGGCTACATACATTACGGAAGTTAAATACATGTGAAATCTACCAACTATAAGTACCTTAAAAATAGTACACATTTACAGATTATACAGGGATCAGAGTGCAAATATCAAGAGAGAATTGTTGTCAAGGACTAAGTTACTTACAATATCCATTTTTACATCCCAAACAGAAGGCTGCAGACAAAAAAAACCTGCAGTTCTTAGATTTAGAAATCTCTTTGAAGAGCTTCTTGATCACCTAAAAATGCCTCAAACTGAACCACTGCTTTATGTATTAATGTTATCACTTTTAATTATAACCTGCAGTATCTGCCTCCTCTTTTTTTTTTTTTCTTCTGAAGAATAAGGAAGTTCAGAAACTGCTCATATAAAGAACAGAAATACTGGTTGTATTCCCATATGGAATTATAATGACTTTAGATTCTTTTATGTCTTCTGAAGATATTTTTGTAAGCAAAATATGAAAGCAGAAATCCATGTCAGTCCTCTAAAAGAGCTTTGGGTTATAGTGATTTCGTGAAAATGTTTAATTTTCTTCTTGCAGCATTTCTTCGATTTCTTTATCCCAGTTTTCATCACGCTTTTCTGATTCTGTCACCACCTCATACTCTTGAAGTTCTTGTTGCAATTCCTTTTCCCAATCAGCAGTTTCTTCTAAAACAGACAAATGAGGTGTAAGAATTTAACAGATAATATTGTATGTTGCCTATTTATATAAAACTACACGAATTTGCACAGAATTTCTTATATCCTCTAAACTTTATGGGCTATTCCCCTTAGAAACAAAAGGCACTTCAGAAATTTCACCTTCCTATTGATCACAAGTAGGAATTAATTAATATACAGGGCTATATTCCAATATGCATACTATAATAAAGATATAAAGAGCAAATACACAGCTAAGTCATTATGAGTGTCCCTTTGCAAGATCATTTTCTACAGTCTTTCACTCTACTTTCAACTGAACCTCCCTTTGTAATTTTAAATCTCCATTAAAAAAAAGTTTGTAAAAGTGTGGATATACTGTTATGGAAAAAAGAAATCAAGATCAAATACTGTGGCTAGTTTAAATCAAAGAAGAAGGTACTCTCCTCCCTGACATTTGTAGCTAGGCAAGCTCCTTTAATCAGGGTTAAAGGTAATCATATTTCATACTTCAGGGCAAAAAATTAGTCAGAAGGCATTCCTGTGTTGTTAATCTCTGTTTTAATTAGCTCTGCCTATCATAGTCAAGAGTGTGGGGGAGGAGATGGGTGTTTGATGTGTTACACGTTGGCCGGTACTTCAGCCTGGATAGGAAGGTATGCAATTCCAGAGTCCAAATCAGCTCAGGCCAGCTGATAGTTCTCTGAACATGTAACACATTAATGACCTATTGAAACACTTCAATCAAAGAAATAGATGCAAGAAAATCCAAAGCATATTCTAAGAAAATTCTGCATATTTTGTGATAAGCATCTACATATACAAATGTCAAAGTAAATTTTACATGGCCAGAGTCCCATCATCACAGACTGTTTTTATGCTCTTTACACTGATATTAGTTCTTCTGAATTATTTTAATTAATAAGCTCCACTTAATTTCTTATCATCATTCTCAGAAGTATTTGTTAAATTTTAACTGTTCCAAATGCCTATAAACCTTTATAAGCAGAGGCCTCTTCAAGCACATAGTCTGGTGCAAAAGCTGCCTTTTTAGCTGGTGCCAAAAGAAGAAAACAGAGCCTGACTTTCAAATACTGTACTTTACCTATAAGGATGTCAATTAAAGAAAACAATTCATATGAAGAAGAACCTATGAAAGAGAAAGGAGGAGATAAAAAGAAAAAATACTCCACACTCACTTTCATAAAAGAGCGACCTAAAACTCTTAGGTACTTTGGATTTAAACCCCTAATAGTTAACATTCTGTATAAGATGTGGTTTGACCATGGTGAAAATTATCATTAATTTCTGCAATATCTCATTGAAGGTTGTTTCATACACTTTGGAAAAAACAGTCACAGATCTACTTTTCTAAATTGAACTACAACTTTTTTTTTTCTATTAAATCAGCCTGTCTTAGAATTGCTCTAGGTAAGAAACAGAGGTAATAGCAGCTTTACCTTCTACTACTGAAGTCTCTTTCTTTTTGTCTAGCACTAATTGTTCCATTTCTTTTCTTAGATCTTCTTGATTCAGATTACAGGTATCAAAAGCATCACTCACAAATTCTGATACACCTGGACTTGTGGAAATCTCTTCCTCATCCTGCAACAAGACACTTCAGTATAAACTTATCCAGACAGGGTAAAAAAACTTAGCCATACATACTTTCACTCATGTGACTGCTTTCAAATAGAGTTGGCAAAACTCAATTGCATTACTCTCACAACTATTTTTCTTTACTGGCTACTTTTCCTCACAAGTATTTTTGTACAAACAAAAATGTTAAGATAGCTGTACTGAAAATGATATGGTTTACATTCTAGGCTGTCTTTTTGTGTTCTCTTAACTTTAATTCTGATTTTGTAATCTTCAGAAACAATAATAAACTCCCGAGTAGTTTAGAACAGGACCTAAATATTAAAAATTTGAGCACAATTCAGTAACAGCTTTCTACATCAAAGTAGGATTAAGAGAGGACTGCTCTTTGGAAATTTTTGCCCGCTGCATATTACTGGCAAGTGAATGCACAGCTCTGCTTCTGCCAAGAGTGTTCTCTGGCACCAGTTTTACAATCCAGAAATGAACAAAGGTCATTATGTGTCTAAGGTAAAGGCTTTTGCAGTACCAAGCAAAAATGAAATAAAACAGTGTTGCTATTGCAATGCATCATTTAGATTTCTTACACTTCAGCCTGACCACTGCTTGAAGAGTTGGACAGAACATGGTACACAAATATATTTTTATTAAGGTACTGCTCGTGTCTCAATGCAATGCTAACCTTCTATTCCAAAGGTTTCGGAAATTTCACTCTTGACAAAAAAATCACATCATAATGTGCAGGAAAACATTTTTCAGATAAACTCATCTTTATGCTACTAAAAATGAGTTTCAAGATTATATGTTGAAAATTATTATCACAGCAAACCAGCAGCAGGTTAGGACTGTCAGATACTATATTATTATGATTTCATAGCAGAACTTACTCAAAAGATGCATAATTACTTATTAAGGAACAGCTTCACATACTGAATACCAGATAAAATATAACAGCATTTTTACCTCTTGTGATTTTATTTGAGGCTTTATTGTAACAGGCGGTGTTTTTGGCCGTACTGTTTCTATCAAGGGAAAAAAAAAGGTAGATAACATTTAAATATATAAAAGTCTAATTTAATTTACATAGCTATTAAATATACAAGGAAACATCGTATTTTAAGGAATTCTTGTGGTTAAAGGCTGAATTTAGCCACAGGTAAACCATTTTCAAAAACAAAGTGAAACAATTTTCTATTCTTAATTAAAACAAATTTAGGAAGCCATTTCCTCATTATGGCTCCAAAATTAAAAGACAGGATCCCTCTGACCCTCAAAATCACATCCCAAGATTTTCAAAGTTACATATGCATAAATTTGGTCATGAAATCTAGTCACTGTCTATCACAGAAGTTTTCAAACTCCCCTGGCTGGTTACTACTGCTGACATGGGTGCCAGTTAGCTCTTGGGCAGACCAGACTGCACACGTACTATGCACACCCCTAAGGGCTCATTGGAACAGTCTTCTGCAGCCTTACCTTTCACACAGGCAAAGGAAGTCACTGAGAAACGAACCCTAGAAGCTGGTCTCAATTGCCTAAGAAAACTTGGTGTGTATTCTGTATTTAGAGCATGGTGCTAGGAAGACAACGATTGTTTACAAGCAAGGTTAGATCTTTTCTCTGGCAGGTAAAGGAACATCCCAGCTTTTTCCCTCATGGAACTCTCAGGGGAGAGGAGTTACAATGAAGAGCCAGGTGGCTGCAAGAACAGTTAAAATTCAGGGGAGGCTGTGGTAGTGGTCAAGTGCTTGCTTAGCAGTTCTCTTTGCTTAAACATGCAAAGCAGCTCTGAGCTTGCAGCTCTACTTCCTGCAGGGTACCTAGCTGGATCCTTCCTGCTAACTCAGCAATTTCTGTTTTTTTTTGTGTTTAATTTTTAAAATTAAGGTCAGTTGTAATTAAAATCATTCCCTAACTCGTAGCTGTCCCTGCTTTTATAGCTCATCTAATCAATGCCCACTGCTCTGTCCCATCTTCTCTCTTTCTTCCCCTTTCCTATGTCCAGTGGATCTCTCACTGCACCCAACACTGCAGCCAAAGAAGCTCCAGCATTCCCTGCTTGGGGAAGCTGTAGGACATGGCAGTAACTGTTTGCTGCTCAAGAGAGGTGCCTCAGATGCCACCTGCTGCTCTCGTGCAGATGGGACACAGCTACTCTGCACTGGGCCATGCCCCTGTCAGGTGTGACTGATGCACCATTAGCATCATTCTGGACTACTGGCCTGGTGTCATCTCCTCCACTGCGGTGTGCTCTCATCCCAAGGTGGCTTAGTTCCTAACTGCAGAGCTATTAATACCTAGAGAAAGGCTAAAACTTGGCATTTTGCTACAGATCTTATATAGCCTTTAGAATGTGGAATGTCTTCCATTTGTCTCTTCTCATTTCACATCAACCACACTCATTTAACTTTCTGAAAAGAGCAGCAAAGGAGGAGACCGAGAAATGGAAGGCTAACAATTCTATTTTATAGACACTCAGCTTTAAGAAAAAACCCTGAACATTATGAAGAACTACCAACAGGCAATTACTTCCAGTTTTAGCCTCCAATTAGGGAATCCAACTTTCAAAAAGGTTACTTAAACTAAAAATACGAGGTATGATTCAGAGCTTCCCAAATCTATGCAAATTCTGAGTCAAGCAAAACATGCATTTACTACAGTCTGGTACATGTATCTTTGCCATTACAGAACATGCAGTCATTAGTAAATCTATCTGCATATCTCACACTGGTGGTTTGAACTGCAGAACAGCTGCAACAGGCCAAAAGACAATGGAGTTTTTTGTTTGTTTTTTAATGAAGATATGTTTTGATTTAGTCACAATGGGAATTTTACTAAAATCCAACAACTTTCACTTTGACTGAATGGTACTTCCCAAGGGTTTGGATGACTCAAACATAACATTTTTGTTGTTCAATAGGATCAGATGCCACCTCTCCTGTAAAGCTGAGACACTTCAAGTAGAACAGCCATAGTTTTTGGGCCAGTAAACAACTGTCCCGAATAAAAGTAGTGGGAATTGGTGCCTCTTGGTCTACAGTATATTCTGGAGTTGCCTGTTCTGTCAGCATTGCTTGGATGAAAATGCTGACAGGACAGGCTACTACAGAATCTACTCAGAGAAAACTACTTTTTTCCACTCTACATGGGGACCTTGCCTAGGCTGATATTCCAAACAAAACCTATGAGAAGCATGAGAAAAACCAACAACAAAGGCACATAAGCAACATGGAAGCCCATCTTTGTAATTCCATCTGTAGCCTCCCCTTCACCCCAAAGTTCTGCTCTTTGCATGAGCAGCTAAGGCCCAGCTGAGTGACCTTACTTCCGACTGTGCATTACTAAGCTGTGCAAAAGACCTGTGGAAAAGGTCAGCAAAAAGAATAATAAAAGTGACTCAATAGGAAAAATACCTATATGGAAAGATATTATGTTCAAAAAGGAAGAAAAAGAAGTTAACTTGGCAGCAATCACCTGACTGTCAGTCAGGCCAGCAGTGTCAACAGGACCTAAGTATTACTGGATTTCACGGATGACAACTCATTGATACTGGGGATATGAGAACCATTCCAAGGTGCAGAAAAGGCTTTCTCCTTCTGCCCAATGCCTACCCAGCCTGCCAAGATCCTTCTGGTTTCTTACTGGGGTGGTGAGTGTACCTAGGTCAGGCTAAAATTTAATGAGCTACTGGTTATCTTTTGTGTTTCTGCCAGTAACTAACTGCTTTATACTCTTTAAGCCACAGATATTCCTGCTTGCAGAATCTGTTAACATGCAAAGAGGTCCAGTGGTTTGTAAAAGGGTCAGTAAGAATCACCTGTAGAAACTGATCAATGTAACTGAAGACACCTTTGTTGAAGCAGCTTTTTCATCTCAAGGCTGAATCCCAGGCAGCCTCCATGTCCCCATTTTTTCTGTTCCCACAATACATTATGGGCCTTTGCACATCCTGCACTCCACCATCACAGTAGTTCTACCCCTGTATCACTCACTAACTTCTGTTTGGCATGAGGGATGAGCAAAACCCAAGAGCAAACCACATGCCAGCTGGCTGGGTTGGCTTGTACCTGTTGTCTGATCAAGTGAACCAAAGCTATCTCCTACTTCTTTCTGACAAGTCAAAAATCACACCTAAGACCACTAATGGTCATGAGCTGTCATAAGCCAAGTACAACATTTCTCCTCTTGAGATTTCCACTCTTCTGACAAAGTTGGCTGAAACTGGAAAACAGCTTAAAAGCACCAGAAGCCTCCTCTTCCCCAATCTACACAAAGACACCAAGTATGGTGAGAGAAGCCCTGATTTAGTAGGCAATTCAGGATAAAAATGTGATGGCCGCTGATGTATACAGTGAGCATTTGTTGATGCCTGAAGACTTTTAGCTTTTTTAATGTATTTGTAGCTTTGTACATTTTTAATGTACAGCTGTATAGTTTCTAGCATTTTTTCACACTTTAGAACAGTAGTTACCCTTTCTTACATATTATGCCACATTCTTGAAATTCTGTTTGATCAAGAAAGAGTTTCTAACAAGGACATCCTGTTTTGCACAAGCACCTGGGCTGAAACAATAAGATACTTAGTAGATATAACAAGATAGAGGGCTCAGAATCCTTGGAGGGGCTCCAATGGGGCAGATCCAAGGGTGGGTTACAGGGCAATTGCTTCTCCTATTGGATGTACTTGCTAGACATGCTAATTAATTAAGCTTATTAAAATTGTGAAAATTTGATGCTACACATGCATATAAGTATTATATGTGCAACTGAAAGCTTTCATTAAAAGACTACTCTTTATGTTATCAATTTTAATATTGTTTGAAAAATTTTTCTTCCAATTTTAGACAACAGTGTTACACTAAGTTAATGAACTGCTCAAACAAATGTTTCCCATACCTTTCAGTTCACTATCCTCTTCTCTGCCTTTGCCCTCCTCCTTTCCTGCTGCTTGCTGTTGGGCTGCAAGCGCCGTGAGTTGTGCAGACTGTTTAATTAGGGACACCCTGTAGAAATAATTTCTCCAGAATACCTCCTCCTTTACACTAGAGAGAACAAACAGATTTTGATTATTACATTTGGAATATGGTTCCTTTTACCATCTAATAGTGAAATAAAATTAAATATACAGAGAGGAGGAATAGACAAAGCTGATATTTAAGTAAAATCTTAAAAAAGAAATTTGTGACATTAACACATTCTAAAAAGTCCATTATTTTAGAAGACCGTGATCTCTCACAAGACATTTGCAATTGACTTGAATCTACAATAGTAATGTTATAACTCTAGAAAAAGCTTAACAACACGCAGCAGTACATGGTATAGAAAAATATTATGCTGTTCTATCTGTCCTGACAAATCATATAAACAAACCCAACAAGCCAAACAACCCTGTTCTCTGCCCCTCTAAGCCAATCACTCTATTATTGTCAAACTATAATTGTCTTCATACATCTTCCCTAGACATCAGGTGGAACTGGAACATCTGTGGTGGCAGAAGCCATTCCTAGATTGCAGCAGTACTATTTCACTATCTGCACATCTTTCAGCACATCCACAGAACCTTTAGTAACCAGAAACTGCCATCTTGGAAATGACTAGCTCTGGTAAGAGGCAGACTATCCCCTACCTCAGGTAACACTTCCCTCTGAAATTCCTCCATCAAGAAAGAAAAGACCCAACTTTAACCCACAGGCAACAGAAGGCAGAAATGGCAAGATCTGTGGGGAGGAACAGGTGGAGGTTGAGAAAGAATGAAGTTACCTTCACACCTATTCAGGCAAACAGTGACTGAGACTAAGAACAGGCGAAAAAATTTTAAGCAATGTGGTAGAAAAGGCAAGGGTAGCATGACCAGAGGCTGAAGACAGCATCAGAGAATATGGGCACATCTTCAGAACTGACAACAGAGAAGAAGGTAAACAGAATGAGGAGCCAGGAAGGTTTATAAAAGGAGGAGATTTAAGACAGAAAATGTCACAAAGAAAGATTTTCTTTCCATTTTCATCCTTAGATAAGGAGATTAATGTTGGGTACTTGCACTTAAATAAAGAGTTGAGTTGTGAAATAAGCATTAGGAACGGAGTCTGGGACTGGACAAGGAATAACAGCTCCGGAATAAAGCTCTTCAACACAGAACTTTTCCCATTTCCTATCCAAATCCAGTTTTTCTTGCTTGCATTGCTGCTTTTTTGTGA
The DNA here is from genome assembly GCA_013400575.1 of Peucedramus taeniatus. Taxonomy (NCBI): domain Eukaryota; kingdom Metazoa; phylum Chordata; class Aves; order Passeriformes; family Fringillidae; genus Peucedramus; species Peucedramus taeniatus. Next base: position 259,537 of record WBNO01029807.1, read on the forward strand.
CACATTCTATTACCATTTTTCCAGGGGCAGTCTCTGACTATCTGTAATCACCTTTCTGGGATTTCAGGGACACCAACAGATCTGAATATTTTGATTGTTGCCTTTACCCTTCTTTGGAGAAAAAAAAAAAATCATTGCACACTGGACATAGCAATACTGAAGACCTCTCCCATATTTAAGTCAGCAGGTCCTTATTAGTTCTGTCTCACAGATATACTTTTTTTTCTTACGTCAAATTGCTAAACTGCAATGTACATGCAATACTCCATGTGTTAGACACTAGCATAAAAATATATGTATACATTGGAAGAACATAAAGAACTGAAAGAAGTGAAAGGAACAAAAAGTAATTTATGAGTATTTACAGACACATTAAAACATGATGGTACAGTTACCAACAGAAATTACTTACTGTTTGGGAACAAGGTCAAACCTCATCCTGTTGAGAAGCTCATCTTCTTGTAACATGACCAGTGCAACAGGGTACATTTGATCAAAGTCAAAATGAAACTGCACACCTGCTGGAGGATCCCGCAGAAAATTCCGTTTATCCTTTGAAGAACATATTTATGGCCATTAAATGACATCAGAAAAAGGACACCATATTTCACACACAAGAGCAGCAAAGCAATCTGTAAAGCCTTTATAAAAATAAAAACTATATTGAGGATGTGCTTGGGTTCAAGTTGAAACTGATAGAACTATTTACTCTTGCACATGATTGGTGTGGTGACAGACATATTAAAAATATCTTGAAAACACATCATTTAATAATGTTACTTTAAAAACCCAGTAGTTTTAATTTCTCCAAGAGAAAATTTCAAATCTTCCAGAAAATGAAATACTTACTGCTGATAAAGCCAGTATTTGTTGTTGAATTGTCTCTTCTTCATTGCTGTCTACCCAGGGAGGCACTGCTGCTTCTAGTATTGAAAGAAGGAAGATAATTGCATGTATATTACTTGAAAAAAAAACCACTCCAAATAACAGACTTTACGTAAGGTAACAGTAAGTGTCACAAAAGTAAGCAGAGTTACACCAGTAACACAAGTAACACAAGTCATTGTGTCTTTTTCCTAAGCTAAGTCCATGGTGTAAGAGAGAAACTCTAGGAATGGATCTTTGCTTATCAAAGGTAAAAAAAAAGTTAATAACTAGATAGTTGCTGATCTCTGTAGTTGTAAAAATAAATCTGTGGGGATTTCTTTGCAGCGTGCACCAGTCAGAATTTGGTGCCTCTTAGTTTAGCTACTGAAGTAGTGCTGTATAACTGGTTAAGTTGCCTGCAAATAGTATTTCCAGATCTATTTAAAATGTGTAAACTTTGTCTAAATTAAGTTTGCAAAGTAACTTATACCCAGAAGAAACCAATTCTTTAATAATGGAGAAAAATGTTATAAATTTGTTATTAATTACATCCCACTATACACTGAGTAGGCCTACTCCAGTTCAGTTGGTTTATATCATTATGCAGATACTTTCAAAATAGTTCCTTGAGCTGTACAGAAAGGAAACTAAACTATTGTAGATGTAGAGATATTTATCAATCTCTTCACCGTCAGTGCAAATTCAGCCTACAGAGACACTATCATGCATCTGCAGCAGATAAATAATTCTTGTGCTCTTAAAGTAACAGCACTTATTTGCCTGTGCAGCTGATATCAGCAAGATCCTTCACCAACATGGAGCCACATCAGATGCTGATGCTTCTTTCAGTCAGGCCATCTGTCACTCCTCCTTTGGTCAACCTAGCTGCCTATTTTCATGAAGCTTTTAGAAATATATTAAGAGAATCCCAAGTTTACTAACAGACAAAAAGACAGAAATAAATACAACAGAATCCCATAAACAATCTTGCAAGAGGAAACCAGACTAACATTCTAACTAAAAACACCGTGAAAAATTTTATCACAATCCATTTAAAAACAGCTCATTTTAAAGATTAACAGAGTCACTACATACTCAAACTGTCAGAAATTATTGCATTCAGGTAACACATTAAAAAAGATAAAAGTCAATGATGAAACACAATGTGCGAAAACAACTTTGTTAGCAGGGTGATCTTTGAGTTTATTTCACAAGGCAGAATTTAGTTGAAAAGCAAATCTAAACCAACTACATAACACTAACCTCACTTAAAAATATAATCTTCCTATTCCACCATATACATTAAGTTCTGTCATAAAGTATTTCATTAAATAGTGTTTTGATAGATTAGTTTTAGATATAGCTCAATTATCCAGCTCTCAGCAAGGTTTCACTTAGGTGACGTTAGACATCATCAAAAAACCATACGTTACCTGATCTTTTGGTTTGCTGCTCTTGGACAAATTTCTTCTGTTCCTTCTGAAAATCTCCAATAATTGTCTAAAACAAAAATTAGGGAACCACAATTAAAAAAAAAAATTAAAATTCACTCTTCTTGTCTTATGTTCAGGCAGAAAATGCTTTCAAATACAGTGCATATTCTTATATCTGTGACGGCCCTTCCTGTTAGTTAAAGGTGTTTCATATCAATCATACACTTCCTTTTACTGAAACATTTGATTTTGCATTTAAAACTATTGTGTATGCTTTCAAAATTATATTTACAGTTTTATCAAGTTCAGAGGACAAGGAAAAAAGAAGGAAAATCTTAGCTGATAATTTGAACATTGGCATACTATGCATATCTGCTTATTGTCTCACAATATAAAATACAGCCAATGCAGACTGTCCAGACTTATTTAAACATGTTTTTAAAGCACTAACACTTAGAGATACCCTTGGACTTACAGAAGTTTCAAGAGTTGCCTAAGAAATATATCCAATGCAAAAAACTGGACTTTCAAAATTTTAAAGTTGGATTTCAGAACACCTGCTTAGCTGAAACAAAATAACTTCTCCACTTACATTGTTGACAAATTTTCATTTAAAAATAATACTTAGAAATATTCTATATTGAAGTTAGAATTTTAAAAATGGAGAACAGTCTCAGAATTCAGTATGCCCTAATCTAGAACTAAGAATGCAAATGTTCTGTGGTTGAAAGCAGAGGCAAAAATATGAAGATAGAAATGAATACTTAAACCACTCACAAAAATACAACTTTTATGCGGTGAGGTCTATGAATTAACAAGTTACCATAATGCACAGAAGTCTTCAAGCTAAATCCTGATAAATTCCTATACTTTTTTTTTCCTTCAGTGACTCAGTATTTTAGTTTAAGATTACTATCAGTGAGAGAACTGTCAGTTATACAGACAGATTATTGTGGTTCTTCTGGCTTAAAGTTATGTTAATTTTTTCTACGTATGGAATAAAATAATTTCTATGGTATAAGAAGAAAGCTTTATGATGATACAGGTATAATCTTGTTTCTCCTGTATGTAATACTGATTAATCAAAACAGGGAATTCATATTACTCTAAGACATTTACAGAAAAAAGAAAATGGTATTTTGGCATAAAATATATTGAAGGTACTTAGCTACAGTTTCTTAAGAGCATTATTATTAGTGTATTAAATTAATAAATAGCCTTGTTACTTGATTTTTCCCCTTTGATGTAGATCAAAATTACATTAGATCTGATATTAGTGTAGAAGGAAATAGATCTCTGCTCTTATTATATGGACAACTGTCAACGAAATCTGAAGACAAAATGTAAAATGTGATCATAATAGAAATTAATTTGATGCCATTTGATGGAAGACAACACAAACACTAATTATATCAAGAAGTAGAATTCTCTTGTATTAAAAAAATAAACAGGCAATGCTGTAGTTCCCCAGAAGAGCTGTCTGAGAGACAGGAGCAGGAAAAGGGGTTTGCCTGTGTCAGACACTCCTGGATGCACAGTCCTACTACTACTGGGATGGTTTTGACCAGTTCCCTTTCCCTTCCCTTCCTAGATACTCTGAATAGCAAGCACAGAACACTTCATGGCACCTATTGCTGCCTTTTTCTTTTTTTCTTTTCCTTCTGCCAGGTTTGTGGCTTAAAGCACTGAAAGAACACTTGCTGGCACAAGTTAAGCAACTGGAGCTGACAGACAGGAACAGAGAGGGCAAGAACTACGGGGCAGGGTCAGGGTGGGGAAAAGAACAGGACAGTAACAAGGTGTCTCATTAGCTCACTGGTTCTTATGGAGCTGTACCTGTATACCCCTAGGGTCCTAGGATACAATATGTACAATGCCAAGCTAATAAGGGATCCTGCATAGAGGTGCCTCTAAGATGCAAGCTACCTCATTCCTTTTGCCAACTAAATAAGCTGTGGGGCAAAAAGAAACCAGTCCACACATCTTGGGATAGACATTTCCCAACTGCCTGTCTCAAATTCTTCCAGCCCTTCCACCTACATCACCATTTTTCATATTTTCTTCTGGTCTTTCTGCAGTCTATCAGCATCCTGAGGGAACTGAACAAACACGGGTGCAGCACTGAGAAAAGCAGGGTGATCATTTTTTGGAGACTCTACCATGAATAAACATTTCAGTCACATCATGACAAGAGATGCATAGTATCTCTTGAAAGACATAATATCTGAAGACAGTTTAAAGAAATGTTATCAAATGCCGGATTTGCCACATGTTATAAAAATGGTAAGCAAACAGATCTTTCAGATCAAATGTCTAGAAATAAATTACCTTATCGATGATACTGTCAATTTTTCCTTCTTCTACAGACTTCTTTATTGTCTGTGCTGTTTCAGCAACAGACTCAGATATCTTTTTTGTAGCAGCAGAGGCAAAATTGAAGAGGTAACCTTTCGCAGACAAAAAAACAAAGACCTGAGAATAGATTTCTTTACATCCAGTTCTCTTTCAACATTTATTTTTCCTTCTCTTTAGATGTCTGGATACCTACTTAAAAGTTTCTTTCAAAATAACTTAACCCAGCTTCTAGCCAACAAAAAAACCTCCTAACATTCTATTTATCCTTTTGTAGTTTATATTCTTTAACGATGATAATGATCACAATTATCCACAAATCAAATATTTATACACAAACCTTGTTTACTAAATCAAACTTTGCTAATGGTCCCTGAAATACTCCTCTCCAACCAGTTTTCTGACTCAATGTGTCTTTCCTGATTTCATAGAAGTATTTTGGAGACATTAAGCCAAAAAGTAACTTAGCCACAGTATTAAAACAGAATTATATTTTTAAAAGAAAATCAACATGCACAATAAAGTCTTATAAACTGAAGCAGCAAATCCATTAAAAATTTCAGGCAGGTAACACCTTTAAAAGTCTTAGCATAAAAGCCTGTTCTTAATGATTGCCCTTATCTATTTTGCATTGTCTTCCTCTCTTTAGGAAGAAAAAAGCACTGTGGCCCTCTTAGCTCATTTTTCTGAGCCATATTTTCTGAAAATATTCAATGTCAGAATAGCAATGAAGAACATTCTCAAAGACTCACATTCTTTGTATTAGCAGTGCTGAAGTAAAGAGAGGTGGCAGGGAGAGAACCACATACACATAGCATGGCCATCTGCACGGTATTATTCTATTTTAACTAAGGAGAACAAACTTGCAAGAAGCAAGATGTATATCATAAACCTTCAGAAACATCAAGTACCAGCTTATAGACAAGTGACTTTAAAACACTGGTACTATTTCTCAAGATAGCACAATGTCACAAGCACTTATATCTGAATAGTTGCACTACGCCTGCAGTACCTCAGCTCCAGTACATACATTGTGTCAGTGCCATAGTAAATCAAACACTTGCAGAGGGATCTAGATAGATTGGAACATCTGGGCAAGCATCAATGGTATGAAATTTAACAAGAATAAATGCTGGATTCTGCATGTGTGATGAACATAAATTGGGAGAGGAGTGTCTGGAGAGCAGCCCTGCAGAAAGGGATCTGGGGATGCTGCTTGGCAGTCAGCTCAGTAAGAGTCACATATTTCAGTTATTCCAGAAAATCACCTTTGACTTTTACACAAGGGGTTGTCAAAAAAATCAACTAGCTAACTCAAAAATACCCAACCAAAACCCAGCACTTCTGTTTCAAACAAACCAGTTTCTTTATGGGTTAGAAATGTAAAAAATAAACTTATAATGAAAAAAAAAATTAAAAGAAGTTCCTTTACCACGTGGTTGTTAGCCACCAGTAGAACGAGTTACTTTGGAACACTGATGCCACCTTTTGGAAAGCTGACTATTCTCTGTAGTGGATAAAATGTTCTCTTGTAATCATATCACCAAATCAATACCAAAATGTGCAGAGGTCTAGCCAAACCTTAAGATAATTTTTTATATGCAACTTTTGCTTACAAGTCACAGAATGGTGGTAACCAAACATCTCTCAAATACTTACTAGCATCTTTTATATCTGTTATCAGGCTTTTATAACCCATCACATGATTTAGGTATTAAAAAAAGGTTAAGTTGTACATTTTAGATATAGACATATACATTATTCCCCTTGTGAGAGTAGAGGAAGCAGCAACCTATTGGACTGCTTCCTCTCTACCAGCTTTTATTGGCTGTTTCAGGTATCCCTGGAACCTCTCTCATATGCAAATGTTTTAGGTGCAAAAGGTGCAGAGACATTTGCTGTCTGGTGACATTCTGGCATTATTGCACAAAGTGGTTTTGGCCAATCCTGGAACCACGGTGAAGAGCAAAATACTTTTTTATTTCCAATATGAGCAAATATTCTTTTGAACTAAGGTACTTAAAAAACTGCAAAAGGGGTGGTATTTTGCCTTAGAAAAACAGGATTAGCAGTGGAAAATAACACTTCCAAATGACTAAGAAACTCATCTTCCACCTTGCAAGTGTATGCCTGTAGTAAGAATATGTATCTAGCAATGTTTCTATTATTAGTTCACATTGACAAAATGCTCCTAATTTCTGTAATGGCATGATAATGAGCAAAAAAAAAAGTCTATAAGGCTTCAGTTTTACCAGTAAAATTCTTTATCTGCAGAGAGATTTTTTTTACATAGCTACCCAGGCTGTTGGCCATGCAGAGGTTTCTAGGATTATGTGTTAGAACAGCAATAAAGCCTTTTCACCACTATCTGTTCTGCTGTCACAGACAATAGACCCACTGACCACTACACCAAATTTTCATTTACAGAGCAAGTTATGGGATGGATCTTTACATAGATAATAGCCAATACTTATTCTTCCCCTGAAACTCAAAGTCCTTTTTCCTTCCTGAACAATCAGAGCCAGCAGCAGGTTAGCATCAATTTATCACAACTAGACAGGTATTTGACCAAACTACACAGACTAAACTGCTGCACTTCAGGTTGCCCAAGACAATACACAGTAAAGAACCAGATTAACCTCTCAGATGATACTGATCCAGAATTTCAGAGTATCAATTTTAAAAAACCCAAAATCCCTTCCTTAAAAAAAAAAAACCTTTAGTAATAGGTATAGGTCTATACTGTGGATTATTTTTATCCAAGAATTCCCTACAGTAAAGCAGGAATTTTGCTTATAGCAAATTACACCTTTTCCCATCCCTGGCAGCGTTCAAGGCCAGGCTGGATGGGGCTTTATGCCCGGTCTAGCAAAAGGTGCCCCTGCCCATGACAGGGGGCTGGAATGCGATTATCTTCAAGGTCCTTTCCAACCCAAACCATTCTGTGATTCTAAGACTGCAGACATGTTCAACAAAATTATCAAACCCCATTATTTTCCTATGAAAGAAATAAAAAATGCCCACACCGCAAACTATGAAGTACATTATTTACGTAGACAGCTCTATTCTCGCTACACAAAGACCTCCGCCCATAGTGCCAACACAACAGATACTTGAGAAACGCTGCTCCTTTAAAAACAGCTCTGAAAGAGGCGATAACCGAGAGGTACTTTGCAGCCTTGTTTCCTAAGCTCATATTTGAAAGCCCCGACACACTCACTGCCGAATCCCTTGGCCTGGCTGAGCAGCGCCTCCGAGTCCCCCTGCAGCTCGCCCTGCTCCTGCCCGGCCGGCCCTGCTTCCTCCTCCTCTTCCTGCCGGTCCTGCTCCTGCTCCGCGGGGCCGCTCCTCTTTTCGGCGGGCAGCAGCTGCTCCTCGCCCGCCCGCTCCAGCCCCAGCCAGCTGCCCAGGCCGCGCAACATGGCTCAGGGGGGGCGGCCGCGCTCGGGCCGGGCCGGCGCTGCTGCGGAACCGNCGTCCCGCCGGCGGCGCGCTCGGGCTCGGCTCTCCCGCGGCGGGCTCTCCTGGTCTGCGCTGCCGGGCTCGGGTCGGAGCAGCCGCTTTAGCACCTGCGTAAGTCAGAGGCCTCTCCCCGCTCGGCCGCGGCGCCCCCAGCGCTCCCGCGGTCCTGCACGTTTGGGCTGCGGCGCCCACAAATCCCTGCTGCAGGCGGCAGCTCCTGTAGATAAGGCTGGGCAGAGTAATTCGTGTGCCACTTCCCAGCAAAATGATTTCTTCCAGTACTGGCTTTCAGCTCTTCCTCCCCTAATTCTATTTCCTTCATCTTTTACAAGTGACTTCCCAGACCACCTGCAGTTCTCTGTACCTGTTTCAAGTAAACGCCTTTCCTGGAGCTGCTGGGATATGGCTGGTTTTGCTAAAATCACAGCTAATTTTTCTTTTTGGTTTCTTTAAGAAGGTTTTAAGAGTTCTAAAGTGGCATGTACTCAAGATTTATACTGTTGTTGAAATTATCCCCCCTGTTTTCCTGAAAAGATCTTTGAAAATGGCTTAGGTGTTTATGATGTTAGTGTTGACAGCTAATTTGGCTGAGTTCTGAAGGAATAGCCTGAAACAGAGGTAGTAGGGTCCAAGTCTTAAAATCTTTGCTATTAAAATAATTACGTATTAAAATTAAATGGTAGGGAAAAGTTAATCCCTTCCGTTTTCTTCTGAGTTAAATGCATTTAATGGTGATGGTCATCTTTTTGATCATATTGACAAGCAAATAGTTTATTAATTCCTATTACCAGAAGTCTAAGAGCATTAATAACAAGCCTTGTTACATTCCTGAACTCAGTCTCCTGAAGATCCAGGCCTTACTTATGTTACTTTAGTATAATAAAAAGAAGAATTAAGATGTTCATTGGGTATCTACTGTTTCCTACCAGCAGCTGAAGTACCACACTGCTTTGATTTATACTGAAGGCCATTAGATCAAGTGCTGTTGCATGTTGTTTTTGGTGAATTTGGTATTTAAGTAAGGAAAGATTTTCTTGGCCCTAGAGTTCTTGCTTTATGGTGAGCCATGCTGTCACTGTTCAGAAATTGTTCAGTGATTAGCCTCCACAGCCACCTGGGTGAAATGTGAGTTTGTTTACAGATGAGATACATGTCATCCTGTCTCAGGTGGAACAATGCAGCTTGTAGCTATGAACACTGGTGCCTTTGTTAGCTAAAATGTATAAATAATAAAAAGTTTTGCAGTCCTTTTGTGGATTTGCCACCCAGCAGCCCTTTCTGTCTAGAACTGTAAATTAATACCCAGGCTCTTTGTGTTGATCAGCCTCATCAGAACCTAGGACAGGGATAAGATAGGTGTTTATCTTACATATTGTTGTATAACCTGGGAGGGGTGAATCCTGCTCCCAGATTCCAGAATGGTCATTTTTATTGTATGTTGCTGAAGGTCATTTCAATTTAGATTCTTTGCAGATTGAGTCTGTGGTCTTCCCAGACCTGAATTTACATTAATCAGATGTACATCTTTGTTGTTTTAGATTTCCAGCTCAAGGTCTGTGCATGTGTGCTGATTTTCCAATGAAGTACATCCTGGTAACTGGGGGTGTCATCTCGGGCATTGGCAAAGGGATCATTGCAAGCAGCATTGGCACCATTCTGAAATCATGTGGTCTACGTGTCACTGCAATCAAAATTGATCCTTACATAAACATAGATGCTGGAACCTTTTCACCATATGAACACGGTATGAAGAGAAGTGCTGTTCCCTTTCACATAAACATTTGTATTTACAATAATGTGTTCTGGTTTTATTTTTTAAAAAACAATAGTATGGTGTTTACAAGTTGTTTTATCATTATTTGGAAAGTTTATTGATTACTCCATGTTCTCTAGGACACTATCTGCTCTAAGTTAAGAAACAGAAGCCTGTTTTTTTTGAAGATACTATTATGAGCAGATGCTTCCTTTCTCTAAAATCACACTTTACTGTGAAAATCCTAGCTGTGAGGCTTGTTCAGTTAAGGCTGAATTCAGTTCAACTTGATTAAAAACCCCTTTTAAATAGTATTATGGAACTTACTTGAAACTTAAGTCCTTAACAGTTACTTGAGAATGCTGTTCTCTGGGTATCAGTGCCTTCTAATGTAAGTGCCTTCATGAGAGTTAGCTTAAGTTCTCATTTTAGTAAAAAAAATTCCAGTAAAAAACATTAGTGAAGCTTAGAGAACCTAAGTTCATTGGAGTGTTGTATTTTGGTGGGATATACATTTCTGTAGTCCACGGTTTTTTTCTGCATTAGTCTTGTAACTTGTTTTGCCATTGATTGATTGGGTCACGGCAAAATACTTACAGTTTTTCTGAAGAGCTTTCCAGCCTTACTTCAAGATCTAGTAACTTGAGTTTTGTCAGAAGTTGACTAGATTCAGAATTTAGAGACCCTTTAGAGGGTTAGGAAAAGTGTGAACCTGAAGGGTATTTTAAGTGGATTTCTCAGGGTCAGAAATAGCCTTTGCTGTGGATATGGTGATCCAAATATACTGGAGGAAACAACCAACTCAGAAGCAGCGATCACGTTCGAAGATGCATTTTTGTTCATCATAACTTTACTCCTGATCGAAGCCTCAATCATTAAAACAGATCCAATCAACAAGAATTTATAGTGAAACACTTTGAACATGTATAATTCATGCTTATAAAGGCATAGTTTTTCTCTCCTGCAAGTAAATGAATATTTTATTTGCTGCTGATTTATGATTCCTAGAGGTTGTTTTCTTCCAGTGAAGGATTATTCTGCTGTTGAAATGCTGGTTAAATATTTATGTTGCTTAAATATTTTGGCAATGTAGCTAACATTTTATTTGCAAAACTATATGTGTCTGAGGGATGGACATTAGATGTAAAACTGACTTGGATATTAAGTCATACAGACTGACAATGCAGATTGGGTTGCCGTATGGACTTTATTGATATTTTGTTTTCATATATAATTTAAAATCATTTTCTTCTGTTTTAAGATGTGGTATTCCTCCTGTGTGTTTAATAACTTCTGATAATTTTTTTTTTTCTGTCTTTTTGCTTTCTCTTTTCAGGTGAAGTTTTTGTACTAAATGATGGTGGAGAAGTTGACTTAGATTTGGGAAATTATGAGAGATTTTTGGACATCAGTCTTTATAAAGATAACAATATCACCACTGGAAAGATATATCAGCATGTCATTAATAAAGAAAGACATGGTGATTATCTGGGAAAAACCGTTCAAGGTAATATTTTTAATTTTGGGGGATACTAGTCCATTTAGTCTTCACGAAAGAAGGTATCAGCTAGAACAGGCTGCTTCTTGCTCCAGCACCTTACTCCTTCTCAAAGATATGGGCATATTCCTGTTTGGCTTCTGGGCTCAAGAAAAGGAGAACTAGAGGAAGGACCTAATAGTTTCCTTTTTATTTTACCCCTTTTGCATGCAAAAATTAATATATGGGCCTAAAGTAAGCTGTGCCTGCCTTCTTTGGTTTTGTTTTGTAGTTGTTCCACACATTACTGATGCAGTTCAGGAATGGGTAATGAATCAGGCAAAAGTTCCAGTAGATGATGACAAAAAAGAGCCACAAATCTGTGTAATTGAGGTAAGTGTAGAACCTTTTAAGTTGTATATCTACAGTGAACACAATGAGCTTGTTTGCTTTTTCTTTGCTCCTTCCTGTAAAAAGGTCAGACTGAAGTTTTTTGTAGAGCAGAAATTCAAAAACACATTCTATATTCTTTGGTTTGTTCTGAAAGGGATAGGCATGGTTTTATCTCTACAGCTTCCATTTACTTGACTAAATCCACTCTAGAATACAGCTGAAATTGAGTTTCTTAAGATTTTATTAACTTAGAGAGTTAAAGCAGTTACTGTAATGTGAACTGTCTATTCAAGATCCAGATGTTTGACTGAAGCTTTAGACTGTTAATAGTACTGAGAAAACTTGTGTAATGCCTGAAATCTCCTATGGTCCATAGGAGAGCCTTTAACATTGTAGCTTTCCATAGGACTTCAAGTGTTCATGTTGTTGCTTGTGGTCATGCTTAAAGGAATATCTTTAAACAATGTATAAGTTTGTTTCCCACTTTCTGATGTTATCTTTAAGATCTTTTGTGGCAACTTTGTTAATTACTTAACCTGCTGATGCTCTGCACAATGGAAACAAGGAGTTTACCCACCCTTAGTAGGGCCCTGAGACAGCTGGATGAAAGCCAGTAATTGCTAGTAGTACTATTACAGCAGAAAATAATGAAAAAATATTATAGTTGAGAATTTGACGGAAGATGTCACAGATGTAAGGCCAGAAGTGACCACTGCAGTCAATAGTACCATAACCTTTGTGACCCAGCAGCAGAATTACTCAGTGTTTCTTCTGCAGAAGAATTTGCCTTGATTGAAATACACTTAGCAGTATACCTATAGATATTTTTATGATGTTCACAGTGGAGTCAAATATTTCATTTAAAACAAATATGAAAAAGTAATTACAAAAATTGCACAAAAACATTAATAAGTGATGGTAATATCAGTCCTTTAACTACAGGTTTTTTTGTTTTGTTTTGTTGGGTTTTGTGGTTTGTTTGTGTTTGTTTTTTGTTTTTTGTTTTTGTTACATTTATACCTCCAGCCTGATAAAATTATTTTTCTTTAGTACTCTGAAAATAATTGTAACATTTTTCCATTGTAAAATCCTGAAGGAGTTAGACTAAATGTGTGTGATGTACAAATGTAGTTGTCAGTTTTTCTGGTACTGGATGAACAGAAATGTGTAATTCTGTCGAAAACCACTTGGTGGCACAAAAAGATCATTCTGAAATACAACTATATCATCAGACTTGTGTGCAAAGCTGCTTTATTCAGTGCTTAGTCTTCTATAGCTCGCTGTGTCCTTGAAAGGCATCTGATTTCTGTTGTTATAAATAAATTTCAGCACGGACTTAGTCTTGCATTTTGGTTTGGTAATAAACAATTTTTGATGTTGGAAAGCTGTGATAATACTGAGAAATGTCTGTCTCTAGTTAATCACAAATATTTTTTAATTTGACAGGAAATAAAGTTTTCCTATACGAAAATCTTTGCATCAGCTTAACTATTGATTGCTGGTTCACCACTTTGAAGGCAGTGTGAAGCATGTATTATTCAGGAGCACCACACATCTTCCTGTGGGAAGCTTATGTATTTGGTGGAAAGTGAACATAACAAAACTGGAAAATTGTTTAATGTTTTCCACAAGAAACAAACTGCGCAGAGTAGATGAAAGCGCTTTGTAGAGTATCTTTGCAAATTTCGATTGTCAGGTTTTTTTTTGAGATAAAAGTTTCAGAAAACATCTTGAAATATATGAGACTTTTCTTTTCTTTTGTTTTTGCTTTCTGCCACTCTGACATACCCATTTCCTTTTCAGCTGGGTGGAACCATTGGAGATATTGAAGGAATGCCATTTGTTGAAGCATTTAGACAGTTTCAGTTCAAAGCAAAAAGAGAGAACTTCTGTAATATCCATGTTAGCTTAGTACCACAGGTAAGTTATTAGAATCAATAAAATAAATTTTACTCTATATTGGCTGTATATTTGTTTACTTGTCTCATTAACCCTTTCATGCTGGAGTCAAATCAAGACCACTGTAACTCCTTGTGCAGGACCAAAATTATTTTTTTGTTTGAACTCTAAACTTTGCTTAACTACTCACTGGGGATATCTTGATAAGCAAAGGTTTGTAATGATGATAGATTTCACATTCTACAGACAAAAAGATAATTACCAACTACAGCAGTGGATTAGAGGATTGAACAGCAATTGGTAGGATTAATTCTGTGTATTTGAGAACAGAATTATTTATTACATCTGAATATTTCAAGAACAGTCACTGAAGGCTTTATGCTGTGTTGGTCATTCTCCATATTTTAGCCAAATACAACTTTTGGAATATTCTTCTGCCAAAGCCAATTATATGGAAGTTTTTCTCTGAAAGCAAAAACAACAAAATAAACTTGACCTGAATTGGAACCCATTGGTTTCTTCACAGTATTTCATATACAAGTAATAACAGTGCTGCCATTTCTGTTTCTGGCATATTATGGCTCACTTTGGATATGTTTATTTCCTGCAAATATTATTACTTACAATGAATTTTCTCTTTTAATCTGTAACTGCTTTGTTAGCAGACATTAGTTGCTATTTGAACTTTCAAATTGTGCCTTTTCAGCCTAATGCTACTGGTGAACAGAAGACAAAACCAACACAGAACAGTGTTCGAGCACTGAGGGGTCTAGGCTTGTCTCCAGATTTGGTGAGTCAATAAATACAGATTTTTATTTATAGGTCATCTAGAAATGTCCTTGCATAATTTGTGTTCAAAGAATAAGCTGTAGTCTCTCATGAGAGACAAGAATTTTAGAAGAAATGCAAAATATGTGCTGCATAGCTCCATCAAAGCCACAGGAAATCAAATTAGTCAAAATCACTCAAAGCTAACGTAATTCAACTAACTTCTTGCAATGTCTTGGGACTGTAGCTACGTTCTTCTAGAGGCATATTTTTTACAAAAATAATTCTTCACTACTAAAAATAATTGAAATCTCAATTCATTTTGTAGAAAGACCTAGAATGTTTCTATCTTGTAACATTCAGATTTTTTTTAATGCATTGTTAAGAAGAAGCAATGTATATATCCTCAAAAAAGAAAAATTATTCTTAAGATAGTCACACAACTAAGTTTTGTGTTATGCTTCTTTCTGGTTTTTTTTTTTTTGAGCTCTTTCATTTGACATTTATGAATGAATGTGTTCTTAACTAAAAAACCAATGGATCTGGAAATAGGATATGTGAAAGATGTGTTTGGTATCAAATGGCTGTGACATGATAATTGTAACCAGATTGTGGAAGGAAAGACTTTTACTAATGCAATGCCTTACTGTGTTCCAAGTTTCAGGACCTAACCTCCAAAATCCCTCTTGAAGTGCTAATTACATAGGAAAAGTTGCCTGTTCTTTTTGAAGGCCTTTAAGGCAATTGTCAGGACCTGACTTCTCCCTTCCCTCCAAAAAACAGTTTTCTTTAAAAAGCCTGTTGCATGGATGTGTGTAATAAAAGGAGAACAGACAAACATGGTGATTGTCTTGCATCTTGGGTTCTTGCCTGGGGTGGTTCTGGGACTGCCAGGAGCCCAGTATCATTTTTGTTTTTTGACTGCTGCTGTTGACACCTGAAGCAGGGACAGATCTCACTTGAGGTGCTGCCTCTTGGTGCCCTTATAAAGTTCCTTGAGTGCTGCTTCAGGACAATATTTAAATGGTTGCTGTCTTGGCCAGGGCAGCACATGGGGCAGCTCCTACAGCAGCAGACAGGAAAGCTTCCAGCATGAGCTGTGTTGCCAGGCTGCCCGAGCTGAGCCTGGCTCATCCAGTTCTGAATCCCTGCTGCCTCCCTGCCTGCTCCCAGGCATCCTGGGGTGGCTGCTCAGCTCTGTGTGCCCGAGCCTCTCTGTTCTCCCCGGGGTGTTCTGAGTGCCAAATGAACACGCTGTGGCTGCAGAGATTCTGTACTCTGATGCAGCACTTTGAGTATGCACTTGTCAGAGCTGCCCTGTTGGATTCAATTGTTCCTCATCTTCTGTGTGTTTTGTTCCTGTGCAGTGCATCTCTCCCATTTGTATGGTAGATTTGTTATTTTAGTGATGATTCTGATGTTTTTGATTTCTATGTCTGCATTGGCTTTAAATTTGTCTCCACAAGATGGACAATGGATTTCAAAGTGGGTTTACTCATGTGCTCATCCTATCAAGTTTATGAATTATACCTTCAGCATCAAACTGTACCAAATTTTACATATGAATTTTGCTTAAGTGAATAGAATGTACAAATTGTTTCCTAATTATATTTTGATTTAAAAGCACACTAATTTTCCCTTATACTTGGCATTTTTTTTCTGTTTCTAGAATTATTTCTGAGGTTAGGGTAAGTTAATTAAAATCCATCAGTATCAGTGTAGCTAAGCTGCATTAGCAAGGTGATCAAAGGGCAGCTACAAGTTTCTGTGCAAAAGGGCTTGATGAATTGAGTAGTTGCATTTGCTAGAAAGATGGGGAAAGTAATGAACTAGTCTCGTAACAGGATCATCCTACTTTTTGTTATACTTTCAGGTTTCAAAATAACTAAAGGGAGTAGACTGAGTAATTAGTAGACACTTTACTAGAGCAGTTCTGCAATTTGATCTAGTTGTCTGGAGTTACATACTGCACAGAAAGACCCTTCCAACAAACACCAAAGCATATAATTATTTTCTTCATTGATTAAAAATTATCAATATTTTCTAAAATTACTGGGGTTTAAATGTATCAGCAAAATACGAGCACCATTAAAAACTCCATTAAAAACTTATTATTAACACCATTAAAACTTATTATTAAAAATAAATACAATTATGAATTAGTTTTCTCTTCTTTGGCCTCATTTTTGTCATGATGTGTAAATTAAGAAGATGCTGAAATACTGAAATACTCATGCATGTAAGCTGAGTATTATTGCTCTCAATTTAAATCTGATCTTACTGATAAGATTACAGTATTCCTTTCGATTCATCATATTAATACTTCTAGAGCTGCTAGACTTGAGGCAAAGAGTATTACAATAGTAGCTGCAAGAAAGGACAATATGAGGAAGCAATATTACAGAGAATGCCAATGAAAGATAAATGAAAATTGGTCAGTATGGGCAGGTGAGGATTTACTTCTGCCTTGCTAGTAGATATTTGTGAGCTATGATATATCATAGAACTGAAAAAGGGAGGAAAGAGCAAAAAAAGGCACATTTATTTATGCTCTGTTTCCAAAGAAGATGAATTTCTCAATGAAATATTGAGGATCTTCTATTGGTTTGCCTAGTAAATATTTGAAGTTTTTACTTCTGTTATGACAGATAGTCTGCAGAAGTGCAAAGCCTATAGAGATGGCTGTGAAGGAGAAGATTTCCATGTTTTGTCATGTGGAGCCTGAGCAGGTCTGTACTTCAATATGACATGTGGGAAAGTATACAAATATTTCTGTGCATTTCTGTTTTCAGCTTCTGACTGCTTCATTCATATGTAATTGTTTTTATAATTTTTATGTTGCTATTATGAATGCTATAGCATTTTCAAAATAGCAGGAGTATATATGTTAAATTTTATGTCAAACAGTCATTAATAATTTAAATGCATGTTGTGTAAAAGCGAATAAAAATTAGATTTTGAGTGCATGGTTATTTGTTATATATAGCACGAAACTGTACAGTTTTCACAACTATGCCTGGTTTTATTCATTAGTTATTATTATATATTTATTGCCCATAATTATCTCAGGTGATTATAATAATGGATGAACAAAGTGTGGTTAAAGCTAGGTGATTTGCTTATGTCCACAGATGGTCTCAGCAACATAAACACTCTTACTGTGATTATATGTAAGAGGCTATTTATGCCCTTAAGCATGCATCTACTGTGTAGTTATATATTCTTCTATAATTCATGTGTGGTTTTTCCCTTAATAGTTTGCAATTAATTGCTATTCAGATATTAGTTTTGATTAATCGACTCCTCTTTAAATATTTTTGCAAGTGAGAGCATTTCACTTTTCAATGTGATGGATAATGCTGAAGGTTCAACAGACACATAGAGAGGCATGGGGCAGCACACACATGTACAGAGTCTGTGATGAGCAGAAGCAGCTCAAGGGTCACAAAGAGAGTATCCTTTACTGTTCATGTCTTGAGAACACTTGTGCTCAGGATTCTGAGCTCTGTGATCTCAGGTAAACCAAGCACAATCAGCTTAATTGCTGGCAGCTTGGATGCAGTTCATAAATGTGTTTGTAACAGAAAGGTCCTTAAATGGGCTGTACTCAGTAGTTACATAGCCTAGTTCACTAACAGCATACTTTTAGGAGACTTTGTCACAACCAAATTGGGTCTGTTTTGTTAGGTTTAATTTGTTTTCTTGCTTTCATGCTTAATACTCTTCGAGTTTGTGAGAGAGGAGGAAGGAAGTGCTAGCAAGCATGAGTGTTTGTGGGGCCAGATGTTTGCATTAAAACTGATGCATTGATAGGCTTGACAAGCCTGTATGATGATATGAAGGAGACGTAAACCACATTTTTACTTTTTGAGTAACTTTTTTCGTGTAGATTTAATGGAACCTTAAATATTAGCTGTGCTGTCCTGTTCATTCGAAAGGAAAATATTTAAAAACTGGAATGTGTGCAGAATAAAAAATGCATCCAAAAGTAGTATGAATGTTTCCTATGAAAAATTTACGTAAGTTTTTTATGTTCTGCCTTTTTTTGTTAGGTAATATTTATTCATGATGTTTCTTCTACTTATCGAGTACCAATCCTATTGGAGGAGCAAGGCATCATTAAGTATTTTAAACAGAGGCTAAATTTACCTATTGATGACCAGCCAAGTGATCTTCTAATGAAGTGGAAGAAAATGGCTTGCAGGTATTCTATGTCCTGCTGCTTTCTCTAGAAGCGCAGTAATTCAAGTTAGGTTTTAGCTGCTATGAAGTCACCAAACTGGACTGACTGGGTGTAGGGCTGATTGACCTGTGAATGGTCTGGGTTTAAAACTACTGGCAGTTTGGAAATTTTGGGAGATATTTTGTGGAGTTAAAGAAAAAGCAAACACTGTTAAAATGTTTGGGGTTTTTTTGGTTTTTTTTGTGAAATTTGGTGTAGTAACTGAAGAACTTGTTTTTGTCAGATACGAAAGATTGCTGAAGGTGTGTTCCATAGCTCTCGTGGGCAAGTACACAAAACTAAGTGACTGCTATGCATCTGTTTTCAAAGCTCTGGAGCACTCAGCACTGGCAATTAATTACAAACTGGATTTAATGGTGAGCATATTTCTGGCTTTTGCTTTCAGGTATACTTAGATTCTACTATTGTATCATTCTGTGGTAACTTACTAGTTCCCATTGTGTGTGGCAGTTTTAATTCATGTGAAAACTAGAAAATGAATCACGCAGATAAACACAGAGTGGCCAAGCATCTCATTTTTTAAAATAAATGTTTACAGATTTAATTTTTTTTGGAACTAAACTTATCTGAAAGGAACACTGAAGTTACCAAAACTGGATATGATGAAAAAGCAGACTTTATTTGCAAATTTATATTTGCTATCATAGTTAGATTTCACTTGTTTTCATGACGCATAGTTTTATGGTGAACTTGGCAGTCCTGGGTTAACAGTTGGATTCAATGATCTTAGAGATCCTTTCCAACCTAATTATTTTATGACTAGAAAAGGGCAAATGTACCAGTCTTAAAAAAAAAGGCACAAATTAGGATTTGGGAAATGGCAGGTGGTTAGCCTTTTCTTGTTCCCTGCAAAGAGTATTAGCTAATACTCTAAAAAGTTGTTTCTGTGTGCATGAAGAAACAAGAGAGTGGGAACAGCCAGAATTGATCCCTGAAGTTTTTTAGGTCCTGACTGGAAATGACCCTAAGCAGCCTGCTCTAGTTTGACTTGCTTTGAGCAGGGAGTGAGGCCTGAGACTCCCCAGTGTCCTTTCTGACCTACGTGATTGTGTCACTGGAGTGTTTTGTACTGACAGCTGCAGAGTGGGAATTTTTTATGATATGAAAATTATCTTTGCTTCTAGCAAAAAAGGTGAAAGGTGCCCTATCTGCAAATGCACAGCAAGCTTCATGTGCAGCTGGTCTTAACTTTGGTGGGGCTTCTGCATTAACATGAAAACTGATGGTTGCTGAGCTCCAGTGCAGCTGAAATGTTAACAGACACAGCTCCCACTGTACTTAACTGCATGTCCAAACCTCCTCTAAGTGTTTATGCCCAAAGACTGTCAGTATAATCCCACACTCTGAAGGAATTACTTAATCTGAATTATGAAATGCTGATGCTTCTTTAACTGATAAATGTTCCTTAATGTATTAGGCAAGGAAAATACAGTTAACTCCAACTGTCATTAGTTTCTCTTTCCAGCCCCGTAGAATCATAGTGTCTTTTTAGTTGGTTGTGTAATATTCTTCTAGTATAGAATAGCAACATTCAAAAGTAGTTGTTTTTCTGTTGTATTTTTGATGCCTTCTGGAATGTGGAAAAAGTAGAAAATATTTGCTAGAAAGCAGTCTTGTCTGGGAAACTTTCAGCAATCTCCTTGTCAGTTGCCTTTCTCTGCACACAGGTGAGTTCTGCCATTTCAGATGATCTCATTTTTATGGAGGATGGACTCTACATTAGAATGTGGTTAATTATGTTAATCTGAGAAAAAGACTGACAAAATAGAATAGAACTCTGATTTCTTTTGTGTCCCCAGTGCAGTACATTGTCCCCTCACTTCAATCTAGCAGTGCATCAACTGTGCTTTTTAATGACACTTGAGATTCTAATGCAGTATTTCTAGTAGGGCATAGATAATGATTTCTTCTCCCTTTCTGCCAAAGAGTCCCCAGGAACACCTTTCTACAGACAATGCAGATTTTTTCAGTCTTATAATAAGATTGGACAAGATGTGGCACCCAAAAGCCAGGAAAGCAAACATCCTGGCCACATCCCATTGGAGTGACAGGATAATGTCAGCACCACTCCTTGTTTGGCCCTGGTTGCCCTAGGAAGGTAACCTGGATTCAGAGTTACAAAGCATTCTAGTTAATCTGCTTACCTGGAGAGTGCCAAACAGGGCTATAGGCAGACACAGCTCCTGAGCTATGTGCAAAGAAAAGGGCACAGATTGCTGCAATCAGAGCAAACACTCTGTCTTGAAAGCAAATACTGGGTCTTCAGTGAAGTTGTTACAGGTTTATTGGCAAATGCACTTGAAACTCTTAATAATTATTCTTAGCACTTGATCATGTACTGTCTGCTGCTCTTTCTGTGGAAGAAGAGACCATTTCATTGCATGTTTTTCTTTATCAGTACATAGATTCAACAGAACTTGAACGTTCTATGGAAGCAGAGAACTCGGTGAAATATCACCAGGCATGGCACAAACTGTGCAAAGCAGAGTAAGTGACATTGGGCATTCTGTATACTAAATGCAGACCATGATATTTATTTCATGTGATGAAAAATGAATGAATAAATCAATATGAAATGAACAAATGAATGAATAAATCAAATGATTTCTCAATGCATCCAGACTTTTGTTACTTATGTGAAAGGATAAATTACATGGGTGGTGAAAAGCTTCAGCAAATTGAAGTGTCAGCATATATCCTCAAAGTGCTTAATCTCTTTAGACAAATTGCAGTTTTTTTCGGTTGTTGGTTTAAGATTTTTATTTTTTTGTTGTTTTGCTTTTTTGGATATCCTTTCTTTACAGTGTAGATCAGTTGTCAAAGGTTTTTTGTTGTCAACATGCAGCATAGTGAAAGATGCTTGTAAATGCACATTGCAAATGTCTCTGTTAAGAATCATTGCTAGGATTTCAATTTGTATTTTTAAAGGGATGTTGTTTCTTGTCTAGATGCATTTAATTTTTTTGGTATTAAAAGATCTAAACTTTGGGTGTTAGGATTTTAAATAGTGAATATGTAGCTAATTTATTTGAGCAATATTTATTTAAGCTGTGGGAATTTCATTGTGAAGTGTGATATTGGTCAGATGAAAATTGGGGTAGGTAGATGAAACAAAACTCCAAATTTAATGTCTTTATATTCTGAATGGTCATATAAAACAAGCCTTTCATGAGTTGTGCTGGCTTAGTTATACCTCAAGAGTCTTCAAGTTGTGTGGATTCCTCTGCTGGCTTGACTCTACATGTTAATTCTTTTATATATGGCTGTCATTACAGTGGCATTCTGGTCCCAGGAGGTTTTGGAATTAGGGGAACAGAAGGCAAACTCCAAGCTATCTCCTGGGCAAGAACAAAGAAAAAACCTTTTCTTGGTAAGATCATTAGTGTGAGAAATTTCTGTGTTTAGGAGATGTATAGCAATATAATTGATATGATTAAAAAAAGACAAAACCCAAACCCCTACATTAGAGAAGGATCCTGTCTTAGGGAAGTATGTGTGATGATGTGACTATCTGCCATGTAAAGAATCCCCAGGAGCATAGTCTTGTACCACATCTGCTGTATGAGGAAGGAAAAAAAGACAATCCCTTCTGCAAAGGTTTAATTTGTATGTACAAAAGTAGAGAGTCTTTGCTTCTCATTGTAATTATATCACTATAATTCTCTTTATTAAACAGTGTGCAGAAAACATAGGTGTCTTTGGACCACTTTTGCTATATTAATTTTTTTTTTATTTACTGGTATACGTTATTACGGTGAAATCCAAAGACGTCATCTGGCCTATAAGCTAAGTGCTGTTTGTGTATGTGCCTCTGAGACTTTGCTTCCTACTCCACATTTCTTACTTCTTTTAAAATGTCTGGGTAGTTTCCAAAGCAAAGTTTGAATCTGGATATACCCAGGCTTTCAGCTTCTGTTTGTCTTTGCAGTAATTATTGGTAAAACAGATGAGAGGAATAGAATATCTTTGGAAGGGCTTAAAGAGCAAAATTGTGTCACATGTATTTATAAAGTGCCAAGTTTGAAGTGTGAGTTTTACATTGAGCATCCACTTTTGGT
Organism: Peucedramus taeniatus; assembly: GCA_013400575.1. Lineage (NCBI taxonomy): Eukaryota > Metazoa > Chordata > Aves > Passeriformes > Fringillidae > Peucedramus > Peucedramus taeniatus. The sequence goes on from WBNO01029807.1 coordinate 282,242, forward strand.
TTAGCTTTTTTGTAAGTCTGTGTATATGCAGTGAATACCAAGATTTCAAAGCAGTCAAGTTTAAGACAGAACAGCAAATACTTAGTCCTACTTTTCAGCTTGGAAATTCTGGAGTTTTTGTTTTCTCTTCTAGGAGTTTGCCTGGGAATGCAGTTAGCAGTTGTGGAATTTGCAAGAAACTGTTTGAATTGGGAAGGTGAGCTCAGTAGGCTGGTGTGAATATGATTTATTTAGATGAATTTTTTATTCTCTGTGTGAAATGTATGTCTGTTATTAGAACTGTTTACAGATCCTGTGGTTGTTAGATACTTAGCTGTTGCAGCAAGATCATTTTCAGCTAAGTACCCTGTGCTACCTCTCTGTGCAAGGGAATAAGAACTCTTTGTTATGTGGATTGTTTGAAACCTGCTTTTTGATCTTCTACACTCTTTAGAGTGTAGAAGAAAGTGTGCTTAGAGTTCACCTCTGTAGTCTCTGAAGTGTGCTGGTGGTGAGAAGTAGAAGCTGAGAAGTGGTTTTCTCACTTGCCTTCATTAGCCAGAGTGGCCAAACAAGAGCCATTCAGTAGTAGTATGAAGAGATTTAACTTATCAATGAATTTCTAATACTAGGAGCTGAGGGGAAAGTGTTTTGGAAAGCAGGAAAGGGAACTTACGTGTCTGAGGTCATATGCTTCCTGTGATTGCTTCAAAAGTGGTGCAGGATGCATTTCAACTTGTGAGATTGTAACATAAATGTTATAATCAGACAAGTCCTGAAATGCCGCAGATGAGTTTGTAGTGCATGTAGAGCAACTGTATTGTGTTTACTTTGAACTTCTGTTACAGATGCAAATTCTACAGAATTTGACCCAGACACAAAAAACCCAGTTGTAAGTACTGTTTTTCCCCTGCATGTGTTTTGTGAGCATACATCTTTCTTAAAAAGGGAGTTACCTCTGTGTTAGTTAAAATCTGTCTATACTTTTATGTGGTAGGACATGAGGTGGTATCTGCTGTCCTTACTCAGTATTGTTTAAAAAGGTATTTTCATTTGATAGTCTCTTGCTATTGCCTGTTTGCTTCTGTGAATTGCCTTAGCTTTATTTTTGTAATTTTTCTAATAGTTTCCTGGTGTGCAAACTCATGCTGGGAGTAGACAATAGTGATTAAGTTGGCTTTACTATGGAATAAAATATAAAAGGGAGCTGAAACATGTAGCACAAGCTATTACCAAAATAAAAATTTGTATGACAAGAAAGGATTAAATGGAAATGGTTGAAAAATTATTGTATTTCCTATATATATAATATAAATAACCACTACACCTGTCCTCCCCATGGATCTTATGGTCCTCCTTGTGACAAAAATGTCAATGCCCCAGATATGGCAGGGCTCTCTGCATCATATGCTGATGATACGATTTTATAGAGGATTTCATCACATTATTAATGTAGTAAAACTTAAAAGTGATCAGGGAAAGAGAATTTTTAAGAAAATGAAAAAGAACAGAAATAAATACGAGAAACAAAGCAGTATCTTGGTGTGAGATGTAAACATTTGCACTAGTGACAAATTAGATGGGTTGCTCACAGTGACCTACTGTTTCTGTATGAATTTCCTTCAAAAAAACTTTGTTGGGATTTGCAAGTAAAACATACTTTTTTCATGTCTGCTTAGTCTGAAATGTGCAAATAAGAGGGTTTTTAGAGCATTTGCTCAGTTTGTCAAAATCGCTTGTTTGCATAGGGAAGATAATCTAGTCTGAACTTTTGAAGGTAAATTAAAGACCTTCAGAGTTTCAGGGTGAGACTTGCTGCTAGAATTTGGTGGTGTTTGGAGAAGTCCTCAGTTGAGTGAAGGTAAACTTCACTTTTGGCATCAGTTTTATGGCCTTGCCATAGTTAGAGGTCTCTTCCTTTCTCCTTGACAATGTGTAAAAATGTACTCTTTCACTGCAGGGGTCAATTTCATAATAGCAATATGTTGTAAAATGTGGAACATGTTGAAAGCTTACTGTAGAATTTTAGGTTGTAAGAAGGTAGAGCACAGAAGACTGATTCTGGGGCATCCTTATTTCTAGAGCTTTTTGAATGTCAGTTTTATTTAATGGCATTTAACTGGGTGATTTGCAGTTTACAGTCAAGGGCAAGTAAGGTAGATATGTTAAAGAGAAAATCATGTGGACATAAAGTTAAGACAATAATGGAGTGAATATGTCATAGAAGATTAATACATTGTTTACGATGGAAGTGTTATCATTGCAGTATGTATAATGGATATTCTGTTTTTCTGAGCTCCATTAAGGCTCTGAAATTGGTTATTGACAGTCATATTTCAGCATCTTAATCTGATCTTTGACACCTCAATTCAGGACAAGAAACAGGTATAAATCCTTCCAAGTGGGAAGTTTGCACTACCAATAAATACAGCTGCTAAATAATCTGCCTTAGCAGAGTTCATCTTCTGCTGAAAGCTGTTTAGATGTTCGATATAATCAATAAAAGCAGTTGGAAGAGAAGCAGATTACTGAAGCTTTTGAGCTGTCGAACCGATGTAGATGTTTCATTATCCAAGAAATTTAATTGGAGTGTATCAGCACTGATAATGTCTTGTGATGCTACTGTGCACTAACTTAGGACTGAAGCAGTGTACTTTTCTTTCGGTTTCTCCTCTGAAAACAGAAGAGGGAGAAGAAAGGTACTGGTGAGGCAGTAGTTATATTTCCTTTTATTTTTTAAAAAAGAGACAAAACTTAACACGTAGTTTGGCAGGGGAACTGAGGGGGGATCATAAAATATGCAGCTACTTACATTGCTTCTTCATTTGCTAAGCATTCAGGTACTCAGAACTGTTCTACTGAAGTTGACAGTTTCATTGAAAGTACTTAGAAAATATTTTGGTCTCTTCTGTTTCTCTTTGTTGACTGCATCTATTGGAATTTGAACCTTTTTGCTGCAAATAAAAACTGCAATTATCAAGTAGTCATGTAACTCAGTATTACACAGAATCACAGAATCATTTAGGATGAAAAAAACCTCCAAAATCATCAAGTCCAACCTTAAAGCAAATACCACCTTGTCAATTGGACCATGGCCCTAAATACCACGTACATTTGTATCTTGAACATCTCCGGAGATGATGACCTCACCACATCCCTGGGTGACCCATTCCAATGCTTAGCAGCCCTTTCAGAGAAGAAATTAGTCCTGATTTCCAAGCTGAACCTCCCTTGAGGTTGGGAGCTTGATGGCCATTTCCTCTGATCCTCTGAATGGTACAGCTTGAGGCCATTTCCTCCGATCCTGTCGCTGGCTGCCTGGGAGAATCGCCCAGTCCCCATCTGCTCCTGTCGGGCAGTTGTAGAGATTGATGGGCTCACCCCTGAGCCTCCCTCTTTCCAGGCTAAACCCCAGCCTCCTCAACAGCTCCACATCAGACTTGTGCTCCAGACCCTTCAGCAGGTCTGTGCTGTTTTCTGGACATACTCCAGCACCTCAGTGCCCTTTTGCCCAGGGCAGCTTTCCAGCCACTCTTCCCCAAGCCTGGAGCATTGCCTTAGCTCAGTAGGGAAGATGAGGGAGGTACATGAGCTCTGAGCACAGCCTAAGTTCTTGGTCTCATCTTGGTTGATTATTTGCAGGTGATGTTCCCATTGTATATTTTTAAGTTTTCTGCTTTACTTCCTAGCCTTTTTGAAAAATAATGGTAGGTAAATTTTTAGTATTCTTTGCAGGAGGATGGCTGTTCAGAAAGGTAATGCGTTTGCTTGAGTGTAGAGCGTGGTATGAATTTTCTCACACAAATGGTAATTTCAAAAATAATTCCTTTGAAGGGAAACTGTATGGTCTGAACTGCTAGTGAACTGGATTCACTGGATGGATGAAGAGTTATTTGTTTTGTTCCATTTCCCTCATCTTCCTCTACTATTAAACTTTGATTTTTTTAAATGATCCTTTTAATTATATTCTTTGTCGGTTTTATTGCAACTACATCTAATAGTGTTCTGGAAGAAAAAAAAGACTTTCTGGAAATAATTTTCCTTTTTTTTTTCCCCTTTGATTTAAAAAAGCTAATTTTAATTGTGATCATTGTTCTTCATGAACAATTACACCTTGTATAGAATCATGAACCTGAGCTTACTGCACTGGGTAAAATAACTGCATTTTCTATATACTCAAGAAATTGTGCAGAAGTATATATTGCCAGTAGGTGACACTCTTAAAACATGTTAATTTCCTAGTGCCCATATTTCCTGTTCAGAATGTCAGTAACCTGATTGAATTCCAAAATTTCTAAGGTTGTCTAAGAGATGAAAAGGAATATATGTCTCACACATGCAAAAGCATGTCCTAAAATTCTGTGATTGTACTTAGGTGTGTGTGTAAAGTTGCTAGTGGAGCTTGGTTAGCATAATGTGCACGTGGTGTATTTACTTTTTAAATCAAAGCATATTGTTAATTTAGACTATTTTAATAAACCAGGAAAAAAGTAATACATCTGATTTTCTTTCTTCTAAGAAATAACACATTTCAACAACTAACGGGGTTTTGTAAAAGAATGGCCTGGGAGCGTGTTAGGGTAATCATATAATGTTTAAACATCATATTTTTTAAGGCTTCTATTCATGCATCACTGATTGCTGTGGAGTACTTTATTCCTCATTTCACTGAGGAGAAATTCAGGGATAGGAACAACAGTAGTATGGGATCTTGAATGCACTTCACAGGCTTTGCAGTTAAGCTGAGTCTTTTAAGTTCTGAAGTAACTTAAGAGATCTATGTGATTTATCAATATAATGGATGATGTTGGTGCTAAAATTCAGTCCAAAATTCCAAGTTCTCTAGTAGGATTAGTGCCTAATCCACTGATTACTTATCTTCAAAATATCCGTTCTTCATATTTCTCTTTCACTAATTTCTTCTTGAAGTAAATAATAGTGCCCATGAAAACACACAGGAATCATGCAATGAAAAGGTTAAGACTGCACCAAATAAGGCTAATGAACTTTAACTGCAACAACAGTCACTCAGTTTATATATATAGTTACATGTTCCCATTCACAGTCATTAAAAAAAAAAGTACATACTTACATAATTATAATTTAAAATGAGCATCTAATGTTGCAGTTATCATACTTGGCATTGTTACATTGCTATTCAAAATAACTACTTAATTTTCTAAAAATTTGAACTGCTTGTTTTATGAAGTGTCATCTTTTGTGAATGATGAAACTGAACTGTGAGGAGTATTGGATAGAAAACTCTAGGAAACACTCCTCAAATGGAATACTGCACCTTTCTTTTTGTGTGTTTTAGAAACTGTGTGATTTGCATTTCTCTAAAGGTTCAAATAATAGCCCAGGTAAAGCAGGATTCGTTAAATAACATCTCAAATGTAGCATGAAATAGAAACAGTAGTTCTGAAATAGTTGGAAGGCATTTTAGCTGGAATGTGTGGCTGATGACTGTGGATGAAACACAATACAAACATGCTTTCTTTTCTGTTAAATCTTTATTCTATATGCTTTAAAATAATAACAAATCAGTGGGTTTAGATGTACACATCATGTAAACAAATGCCAGGCTCTTCTTCAAAGCAGAGATACTCGTTCTTGCAGGTGCCTCACTGTCCTGTACTAGTTATCTTTTTTACAATCATCATAAACTCATCAAAGCTGACAGATCCATCCTTATTTTTGTCCAACGACTTAATTATGTTATCAAGTGAGAATTGATCCTGTTTTTATAGGACAAGAATTAAAAAAAAAAAGAGAGTGAAATAATTAGATCACCATGAGCATTTCTCTGTGAAGCACGTTGCCAAGAAATGATGCAGTCAATAACAGTCAGTGTTACTTGAAGGTGTTACTGGTGATGTTGTATTTACTGGTTTGACTGGTTAAACTAGTAGGACAGTGTCTGCTGCTGCCTGCCAAAAATGTTAACAAAGATATATAACCATTTGAGAAATATAAAGTATTACTCAAATGGGTTACTTCAGTCTTCTGGGTAAATTTGGAATCTGGGAAATTGAGCAGGTACATAATCACCAGTAAAAATTAATATGCATATGACCTACTCCCTTATTAGATACTGAATTGGGCCCTGCATACACATTTTGGAAACATGTTGCTACTTTCTTTATGCTTAGGGCCAGGATCTGAGGGTCTCTTTCCCTCCCTTTTCTCCCTCTTTAGTAGGAATACTGTATTCACTGTTAAAAACATCTTGCTAATGTATTAAATCTAGTTTAGATTATTGTCTTCTTTTATTTGTCCTGTCTGGTAAGAGTGCATGTAGCATCCTGATGCGCTGAATATTCTGATAACAACTCTGATCAGGCTAATTAAATAATATAAACCAAAATTGGAGTTATAATTTAAATTCATAAAATGTTTTCTTTTGTCCATATCATGTATCTCTGCATGTTTTGTAATGACCTGTTATGTTTTGGTATTGATTTACTACGGTGCCATAAATATTTGCAAAACACACTTGTTGCTTGAAAATGTCTGAGGTCCAGACAGAAAATATCAGTATTGCTTTTTTTGAACAGTTCAATTTCCACATATCTGGGAAAATGTGTATGATTTTCTGAGTTGTCTTCAGTGTTATAAAAAGCATTATATTTCTGAATTTGCCATCACATTTCTGTTAATTTTTGGCAATCAATTTCTAAGCTGTCTTTTAAAGGAAAGAAAAAGACATTTGTGTTTTATTGGGTTTTTTGGGGAGTCTGTTGTTAATAAGCAATTTCATGTTAATTGAAATGACTAAACTGGATTACTGTAGTTCTCAAAATACTGTATTTTTCTATGGGAATGTCACTTATTTCAGACCTTCAGCAAAAATTGCTTTTGTGAGATATCCAAAACACAGTATTTAAAGTTTTGTCTAGCAGAAGAATCTAAATTGAGTCCTAATGCAATTCAGGAAAGATTTAGCAGAGAATATATATAAAATCAGAACATAGATTTTTTCCTAGTTACAGGAAATGGGTATTTCTCTCTCTAGCTTGGTGGCATCTCTTTTCTTTACTTGGAACCATTCTGAAATGGCAAAACTTCTTTTATTTTGTGATGGTGGTAATTTAACCTAGATAGAAATTGGCTGAGGTCTCTTGCTTTTAAATGTGCTCTACAGTTTTACTTGGTTTATAGATTGTTTTCTATATATTTTATAGATTCAAGATTAATTATTTAGATTGAAATGAAAAATATTTTATATGATTTAGGTACAATATTTCAGGTGAAATATTACTTGCATTAAAAAAACCTAAACCAAACAGAACAGCTCTTAGTTTTTTTGCATTTGATTTCATAGGACTTTGTTATAAACTCTGTGCTCAGATATCTGTTTGGAGCTACTGTTCATCAATGTATATAAAATTTTGTAAGCCAAACCTTATTTAAGAATTATGGATTTAGTGAAACCATTTGGACACAATAATCTGCCCTGAACATCATTGCCTGTATTTCCTTTTGCTCATGCATTTCATGGAAGCACAGTGAATACAATGAGAGTGAAACTTACCTTCAGGTACTGTGCAAATTGATTCTGAAGTAGACTCTTCAGCCCACCAATGGACAGTGCACTGGTGCTGCCCTCCTGTAGAGCATACTGGGTAAAATACTTCAGAAGGTTTTCATTGAGTAAATGTTCCATGTTTCTCAGATGTTGTCTTGAAGAATAACTGCAAACAAAATAGACAATCACAATCACAATTTGAAATATATCTGACGCTCTCTTCATTGTTTAATTAACCATTTACTGAGTAACACTTAACCTAGATGGAAAGAGTTGGGGTTTTTTCCCTGTAAAATTGATCAACTTTCCCAAAAAAGGAAATAATCTAAGTTAGGTTTAAGGATTTGAAAGACCCAATATATTTAGGTTATGCTTACCTCACTCAGAAGCCAGAGCTTTCAGATGTATCCAGTAGTGAGAGTCTCAGATTGGGGCAACCTTTATAGTTGCTTGCATGCTCCACCCTAATTATGAAACTGGCATGTGTCATTGAGTCAGTGCACTAGTTATTGTATTTTCAGTAGTCAAAGGAATAGGATACTTTAGCAGTAGAAATGAGCAATATTTTTTTATCTCTGAAATGTGTCATCATCCTCCACTGCACGTGATGTATATTTACTTGGTCTTTATAGGTGATACTGGAGAGATTTTCTTGCTTGAATTTGTGTATTCTTCACTTCAAGATGAACTACACTCAGAGAAGCGTGAAAAGGACTCCTATGGCGATATGTTATTATGGCATTTGCTATTATAGTGGCCTTTTGGAAAATGGCAAATATAAGGGCTTTTTAAAAATATCCAAATACGTAAATAAAATATTAAGAAGCTACTCACTCTCTGTGTAAGTAGTTAATCACACTTCTCCACATTTTGTGCCATTTCTTAGCATAGGAAAAAGATGAAGTTCCTCTGGAATAAAATTTTGGTTGCTAGTGTTAAGGAACAAAACATTCCATGATGTGAATGGTAAAAACTGAAGCGTTCTAAATGAGAAAGTTGAATGTGAGACTGAAAAACAGTCCCTTTTCAGAAACACCTTTATAACTGAGTATTGTGTTCTGCAAGTTCTGAATGTTCCATTCTGAGTGTTCCAATGGTTTTATCATGTTCCATTGTTGGTCTGTGGGACATCCTGGAGTTGATAATCAGCTTGTGGTCGATGCTTCATGACCCAACACTGCTAATTTTGCAAGTGCTGAGTTTCTGGCCCTGGCTGTGGTTTCTACTTGTGGTTTCTAATCTGCCTGCTGTCTGTTGTCATTTTTCTTTTGTGCTTGGCTCCAGGCCCACTGACTAGATTTTTCAACTTGTCCATCACTTCTTCAGAATCAGTTGTCATTTCATCTCTTGGAGATGGATAGGGCAGAAGGGATGTTTTTGGAACTGCAGATGTATGCGTGTAGGATTCCATAACAGGCAAGTAGGAGACTCCTGACAAAGCCAGGCAAACTTTGGTAGATGAATTATATAGATATACACCTTGCATTAGCAGTCCATTTGAATGTGCTTGCACTCACTTCCAAGTGTCAGAAGAGCATTAGAAGAGCCCGTAGATATCATATAACTTATCACTTCCTTTTCCCTGGAGTGGGGTCATCAACATTTGTACTGGATGTCTGCTCAACTTAAGTGCCTTAACTAATTGGGAATCCACAGCCTCCTTATCTGGTCTATTCCTTGTGGGTTTTGTTAGAGTGTGTTACTGGGTGATACAAGCCTTGCTGCACTTAAGCCCTTTGATTCTCCTGTCTCTGCAGATAGGCAGAACAGGTATCTTCCTTCTTAAAATGGCCTTTGATATCAGTGAAATTCCCTGTCTTCCTTTTTTTCCCCTTTTTTTGGTTCAGAAATCTTTGCTAGCCTTCTTTTGAGAGTCCTGCTACTTAGATCTTGTAATTTCTTCTTGACTTTATTCAGTTGTTTCCCATTCTGCTTGAGATTCTGTGTCCAAAGTTGTGCCACTTGTTCTCCTCTCTGGGTGCTCATGGTGCTGCAGATTTAAATAGTTTCAGAGGCATTTGGTTAATGAGGACAATCTCTGTGTTATTTTACAGGGAGGTGTCCAGGTACAGGTTTTTAACAAGGGAAGACTTATCAAGTTTCTTGACACTTAATTTCAAGATTGTGGAGAGGACAAATACAGTGATTTAAAATTCAGTGCAAAAGCTTGGCATTGGCTTGGAATTCACAGAACTGGGGCAAGGCATCCTCCAGTATCTGCTGAGTCCAGCTGAAGGACAAAATGCATTTCCAGCTTTCTCCTATGTTTGCTTTTTGGCTGTACAGAAATACAGGAGCTGCTGCTGTCTATACTAACAGAACCTCTCCTGCTGCTATGGGATATGGGAGTAGCAGAACAAGCAAGCGTGGGGCTCATGGCCTGGATTGCATTGTATGGGTTAGGGTGAGTCCCAAACTGGGGCATGAACTCCATGGTTGTTAATGACAATAAGATAATCATAAGTCCTTTTGTCTTTTTTCTTTCTGCCAACAAAATGGAAAATAAATATCTGCTTCTTTCTCCTTTCATCCTCTTTTCCACCTTTGGTAGGTGGTCATATTTTAGTAGTATTGTGTGACTGGGTAATCTGCTAAGGTTTCTGTTCCCCACTTGCTAATTCCTCCCTGCAGCTCCTGTCTGGTAGCCTCACCATCCTTACTGCTTTATCCCTTTTGGAAGCAGTGCCGGGAAGCTGGTGTGTCTGATCTGAATTGTTGACATTACAGTATTTACAAGATTTGTTTTAAGTATTCAAATGGCTTCTCTTTGTTCCTAGGGCACCTCCCTGAGTACAAAACATAGCAGTAAGATGCTTAGTGGTATGGAAAAGCTGCATTTCGAGGAATCACAACTCGGAATTCAGCACATTAGCCTTGTTAGTTTACTAAGGGTTCATTAAAGAACACCACCTAATTGCAAAATAGCATAACCAGTTTTACTGAAACATCTTCCTGGGAAAGTGAGAGACCAGCCTCTGGAAATTTGGGTGATTTCCTCAAGAGTTGTGTGCCAAATCTGGGGATGAATCCAGTGTCCTCAGACCAGCTCTGTTCAGAAGGCACTGTTATCTACGAGGCTATTTGAACGAGAGATTGGTGGAACAGTTTGATCTCCTGACTCTTTGTCTTCTTCATTCTCATTTAGCCTGCAGTGCCCTCCTTCAATAGTTTGTGTGGCATCTCTGAACTCTGGAATCAGCCACACAATTCAATTTGACAGGCCTAAGTACATTTTCTTTTCCAGAAGACCTCTTTATAGGACTTAAGTGCTATTCTGAAATACATCCATCTTATCACAGCCCAGCAGTGGCAGAATGAGATCCAGGTGTAAGGAATTCTGGTTGCTCACTATGAATTTAAACAAAAGCAGGGGAAGATATGTTACTGCTGCTGTCCTTAGATGATGTGCGATTAGCAGACAGCAGTATTTATCTATGCTAAAGAACAGCACTTGGAGCTTTGATGTCTGTGCAAGCTGACTTCCAGTGTAGAAGCAGCAATCCACCTTTGATTCCAGTGTCTTGCTGCTCTTTCTTGCAGGTGTGAAAATATATAATTCCTGCAGTTTATGACATAATTCAGTTGGGTTTGCCCTGGTCTAGAGAAGTCATAGTAAGCACAGCATCATTTTGGAATTGACATTTTTATTTTAGCTTAGATACAAAGCCATTAGCAAAAAGAGGACTAAGTTGGTGATGTCTTGTAAGTTTGTTTAGGGATGCACATCGCATGTCCCTGTGATGTTTGTGTATCATTTTCAGTGTGTGCATGTTCAGTATTCACTCAAAATTGGTTATTGGTGAATATTTCCCTAGTAAACTGGTTTGTTGGCATATTTGGGGCAAGCAATTCCAGTCACATTGGAGAGTAAGGGAACACGAGCTGCAGAGACGATTGAAGTTTAGGCACCACCAAAGTGGTAGGAGGGGTGAAGTTCATGGCATCACAGTCATGTGCATTTAATGATAGATTAAATGGGATGGTAACCCAGGTGCTGTCTCTTTTGCCCTTGTCACATCCTTCCTGCCACCATTGATGGCTGAATGTTATGTGAATCTATGCTCCTTGTTTACCTTAACATGCTGGACAATAAATTGGATTGGTCTACAAGTGGATTTCTATGCCATTCATTGACACGGTTAGAAGGGACAGGGCACCCTCCACAGGGGTGGGGCTGTCACCTGAGGGCAGTGACTATCTCAAATCATCCTGTTTAATCCCCTGGTGATGGGTTAACGCCCTAACCCTCCAGTATTTTTCCATCTTCTTTGTTATATTTTACTGTAGCAGCACCAGGCTCACTTGTATGTAAGCCCAGCTACTTTAATGCAATTTCAGGGATCTCTGTGAGGCTCATTTTACAGCCTAGCCACAGTATTGAAATGTCTGCTGTCAAAGTGAAGTTTGCTGTAATGGAGAACATACCTTTGTGGATGTTGAGCACTTGAAAAGAAAGAGCAGGAAGCGGCTTTGTGCTTAGTGTTCACTTATTTCTACTTACATAGTGCTTGTGCATCATCTCAAGCTTACAGACATCTATTGCTAGATCAAAGCCCTTTGTTAACTTTGCTTATTTTTCATAGCAGAGAAAGATGGGAGATGTGGGAGAAAGATGATGGGGCAATTAAAGTAAATTGGAGTGGACTGGGGACTCTGTGGAATATATGAGTCCTATCTGATTTGCAAAGAAATCTTGCAAGGTGTCAAGTTTGATTTCTTATTGAGTAAAAAAGCAGAGCAGAATTTGTGTAGAACTAGTGCTGGTATAAAGAATGTATATGTGTCTGTGCCTGTGTAAATTACCAATCCCCATGCTGCATCTGAAGTTAAATATGGGATACATTGTACTGTAGATAATTTGCAAATAATGAAATCCATGGAGATGCAGATGTCTGCTGCTACCACAGTGTGTGTTCATTTCAGCTCTAAGAGCTTTGGTGACTTTTGCAGAGAATCAGTCCCACAACTGCAGGAAGTCATATTCAGACATTCTTGACCTGTCTACAAAAAGGAACAGGCTTTAAAGTTGGGATACTGAGAGCCAGTCTAACCCATGGGTAATTTTCCCAAGATCTGTGGTGGCTGGCAGATGTGAGAACTAGCTCCGTAGCACAAATAGGAGGGTTGTGATAGAACATTTCAGTGTTGTCACTTGGTTCTTACTGTTAGTCTAGGAGGAGGCAAAGGACTGACTGAGAAAAGGAACATTCAGTGAACAAACTTTCTGAAAAAGATCAAATAATTACGGGTGAGAAGTTCAGCAAACTGCACTACAGCCATTGTAGAGGACATGGCATTGCTTTGAGGGATGGAATTGTTAAATGGAAGTTGGGGATGAGTTGTAAAATCCTTTATGTGTCACAGGTGATGCATTCCCTATGTTAAAATTGTCATTGTTTGTAAAACCTGTAGTGGTGACGTGTAAAAGGGTTGTCTCATCTCACAAATTAAACTTGAGCTATATGGGTTATCCTGACAAGAGTCTCTTGCAGGCCCTCCCTTGTGACATACACCTAATGAGATGTTGAAGGTGTCTCCCTAAACAGGACTGGGTGCGACTGCTACAGGGATGAATTATTTAATAAGATGCATTGTTTGTAGTCAGCTTTAAATTGGTGATGTGTTATTCATTGTAACTATATGTGTCAGCTGTTGCTGCCATATGTACACATCTGGCAGACTAATTTATTGCTGAAACTCCCTGTGATGTAGATATTTTATATTGCACAAGATAATTTTGAGGGAGAATGTGTTTCAGGTTTTATCCTTCCGTTTTGTGAACCTTGACTCGTGCAGCAGTGCAATATGGTTGTTAGTGCCACAGCTGAAATTTACAGTTACGTAGTTGCTAAAACCCTAAATCTTTTTGTTCCATACTAAACTCAGATTTGTTTTTTGAAATTCTTTAGAGTGATCGAAAACGTGTAAATCTCTGTTCTAGCAAAGCATATATGTATTCATGGAGGAGTGGCTTTGGTTGAGTTTCAGGTAGAGCAAAGTAAGTATAAGTACAATAATGCTGTACAAGAGGCACTAGTGAGTTTATTTCTCTGGTGAGATGAGGTCTTTTCTCAGCTGCCCTTTGACACTGGAGATGCCTGGAGTCTCTAGATGTCACATCTGTATCTAAAAACCTTTCTTAATCCGGAAGAAAAAATCGATGGGGAGAGTTGGAATCAAATTTGTAATTCATTTTCAGAGCACTCTTGTTGCTCTCAACAGTGCAAACCTGATGGACTGCTCAAAAGAGGTCTAGAGGTGCATCTAATAAGACACATGGGCACCTAATTTAGGGATTACATCACACTGAGATGCCTAATCTCAAAAGGGGAAATGTACCACTAAGAAATTCCCTTGCCCAGCATATTTTTTTAGCTAGAAATAGTTATAATCTCTTTTCATGTGAGTCTAAGACTACTGTCTGTCAATGTAGTAATCCTACTGGTGAGTCAGAAATGTCATATCTGGTTGTCTTGATCCTGGAAGGGTGTAATCCATTTTGTATTCTTAGAATTTATTTAGAATGATTTGACAAACAGGGGTCTGATACCATATGAGCTTGTATAGCTTTCTTATAAAGCCTACAGCTTGAGATGAGGGTGTGGTGACATGATAGGATCCTCTTGATTCACTTTGTGTGGCTGTGGGAAAGATGGGGAATCCTGGGTTCTCTAAAACAGTTCTGGCTTTTCTGTTAAACAGCTGAAGCTGGGAGAATGAGTATTCTGGTGTTTTCACCCCATGGACCAGTGTGCACTCTTCTGTGGATGTACACTGGGTAGGGACAGGGGGCTCTCAGCAGTTAACCATGTTCAAGCCCCTAAAAATCAGTGACTGAGGTCTTTTATCAGAATTATGCTGCAGTGACCCTTTAGGTCCTTGTGACCCTGCTGGAGCTGTGCTGACTTTGCTGCTGAAGTGGAAGTATTGAGACAGTGCCACAATACTGAGCTGAAGGTGCTTGTGCTAGCTAATGACCACCTACATTCCTCCAGGAAAAGGTAAGTTTGGGGAAAACAGTAGCAACCATGAGAGGTGCCCTTAGGCAGAAAGAAGTGGAGTCATTTTTGGTAGAAACATCTGAATCTCTTCAATTTCTTCCCCTTCAGCATTGTGTATCTGCATGGACAGCCTTGATGGCCTGATCAGACTCAGCAGTACAAAATGCAGAGGCAGAGAAATAAATAGAACAGTGGTAAGAACTTTGGAGCTCTCTCTTTGATTTGGAGAAAGAGATGCTTAGATGCACCAGTAAAAGTTACTAATTCTCAGTCAGAAGTCTGCAAGTGAGTCATGCCTTGTAAAATCAGATTATTAGTGGTATTCAGGGGTATGTTTCTTTAACAATGGGAAGCATAACAAAAATGGTGCTACAAAGTAATGGCTTTACCTTTGGCATAGAAATCCCTCATCTTGTTAGCATTTTGATGTATTAGTGTCTAGATATAATAGATGTTTGCTAATTTTTTTCCAAAGGAAAACTGTCAAAATTACCATTAATAACTTTCAGGTATCTGTTAATGGGAATTTAGGACAATGGAAGCAAGAAGCTCCTACAAGTCTCTCCCTATCCTCTATTTTCATCAAGTAAGAGTGGGACATGAGGGAAAATCAAATTAGAGGGACTAATGAGACCTATGAGAAGAGTAGCAGTCATCTAACAAACAGTGTAGAGCAATCAGTTTTCTAACTATTTTATATGTGATTATGGCCTATTGAAAGAAATGAAGCTGTTGCTACTTACAGATATTGTAGTTAAGAAAGGATAATGCTTGTATACCTACCTTAATTTTAGATTTTCTAATTACCCAATTTGAATATTAAATCAAAACCAAATTATTCTAGGTTCAATAAGTAACTGGAGTAGTAGTTTGGAATTTCTCAGTTTAGACAAGTGCATCATATTTAAACATCTGTAAACCAGAACTTTGAAGAAGTAGATTTGCATTTTGTTGTAAACTGAAATTAACAAATTATCCACCTCAGCCATAGCTCACTTCTCAGCTGTGCTAGTGAGAAAACCAACTATCAATTAAGTTGAATTTACCTTAAAGCCAGTTTCATTTATTTTAGTTTAGTGACTAGTCTTTCCTTCAACACAAAAGGACTTTTCTTTTTTTTTCTTTTTTTTTTTTTTTTCCCCTTCTGTAATACACAGGAGTTCACAACTAAGCTGTAACAAAATGTAGCTTTAAGTAATTTCTTAGGATTCAGAATCAAGAGTGGAGAGAATTTTATAAGAAAGTTTTAGGCGTCTTTAGCTTGTGAGGCAGTGCACCAGATACCATGTGGAGCTCAGCCTTAAGGCTGGCACCAGTTTGGAAGAGACCTGTGTAACCCCAAGATACCTGTGCATGCTATGCTGAAACATCAAAAAAGGAGAAGCATTGGTTATCCTCTGAGACATTTTTCCCAGATGTTGGTTATCCTCTGAGACAAGTCCATTTTTCCCAGCACCTCTGCACAGTCACCTTCTATTGCCCATTGGATCCCAGTATTAAAAAGTCCTAATATCTAGCTGTGAAGAATCTGGAATTATAAATTTCAAAATAGTGAGAATATATGTCGAAAACCACTTGGTGATTATTGCATTGCTGCTGAGACATAATACAGATACCTGTGGCTTCTATTGGCATTGTCATTTGGACTGGCTAATTAGGGAGAGCCTGTGTAGGCATCAGAGACATAACTTGCCATGAAACTGTTAACTTTGGTCTTCATTGATGAGAAGGAAGTTGCCCAAGAGCCTAGGAAAACCAGCACAACCTCAATATTGCTCAAACTGTAAGATGAAAAATTAGTTTTGACAAATCACAGCAGACATGCTGTGTCTGCAAACGATGCAGATCAGCGACAGTACTTTCTTGCACAGCTTGACTTTGTGTACAATTTTTTTGTCTTGTGGCAAAGAAATATTCTAATCTTTCTCAGAATAATCCATTTTAAGTAGTGATAAATAGAGTTCTTGCAAGGTTTGTGTTGTCTTGCTGTTTCTCTTACTGTGAATCTGGAATTATAAGTGAGACTATAAACAGTCTCACTGTTAAACAGTTAACTAACACAAAATAAATTACCATTTTTGAGATTTAGTATCATTAACATTTTGTGGTGAATATATTTATATTAGCACCTTCTCACCCAACTTAACTAATTCTTACCTGCATTTTCTGAGCTGAATCTTAAGTAATGAGACATTTAATAATATCTGTCTTCTTGGAGAAATCAAAGAACCAGTACTTGAGCAAACAACTGAAAAAATTTCTAAAAATAATTTTTTCAGTGAACTAATTTTCTTCATTCCACCACATACTTGCAAACTCAGCAAAATGTGAAGGTCAAGTGACAAAGAGCACTAAGAGGACCTTTATTTTAGATAAAGAATTAAAATGAGAGAACCCTCTTTCCTCTTAGAACCCAGATTTAGCTGATGAAATACATGTGTGAACTAAGCACACCTATAATTATTTCACAGGAAGGCAATGTGTGTGGTGCTCTACAGTGCATGTTATGGTATCACCTTTACTTTAACAAGCACACTGGGTCAGACCACAGCTCCATCTAGACCAAAGGCCCCCTTGGCCAGATTTGACCTGTCTCTCCCTTTACAAAATCTTTGTTGGCAGTGTCCCAACCTGTTCTAGCTGCCCAGGTGCTCTGTTCTTCTACGTTTTTGTTAAAGCATCAGCTACATTGCCTGGCATGGCCATCAGGTGGTTCAGACTCTGGGTCTCTGTATCTCCCCTGAGGTATTTGCCACTTGGGTGGCTGTGGGTGACAAGGCTGATGGGCAGTTTTTCACCACAGGTACTGCATCAGCTGTTTCACCCTTCAGTCTCTTCAAAATTGAATGAGTACCATCTGTTTTAAGTGATTTTTTACTGTCTATTTTGTCTGTTTTGTAAGCACTTCTTTCAACACTTCAATTTAAGAGTTTCCCCTGAAGATGGATTTTAGCTTGGCAATGTCTTGTCAACTCCTTGACACTGCACACAAGCAGAATGCTCATGTTTTTTCTGCCATGGTCATAGTTCTGAGTGTGAGTTTTGTTTTATCTTTTAGTCCTGATATTTGATTAACTTCACAATGCCATTTTTCTCCTTAAATGAAAATGAATAAAAATAATTGACTCTCAGTTATTGATGCCTTTTACAAGTTTCTTATTAAATGTTTGGGGGATGGGATTAAAGATTTGGTTTTTATATAGACTTATAAGTATTTGTGTTTCTTCATTTGGACATTTAGTTTCTGTGAAGAATGCCTTCTTGCTGTTAATAACTTCACACCTTTTTCCTTTCTTAAAATTTTCTTCATAAAAAAATTTTTTTCTATGTAGAAATGCATGTTGGATTATCAAAAAAAGCTTTGCTCTTTCCAGTACTTAAAAAAGGAATTATATGTAACTAATTGTAAATCAAATAGGGAAATTTATGCTGTGTGCAAAACATTTTTCTGGATGAAGTGGATGTAGGTGAGTGTCTGTCAGTGTTTGATTTAATAAGCAGAGAACATTTTATTTAATGGAGAACTGTATGCCTCAGTCTGTGTTAGTAATGCTGCAAGAGATTGTGTGTCACTTCAGAATGAACTGAAGGTGCTCTGGGATGGTGTAAAGTGTTGACAAAGAATGGATGTTGAAGGGACGTTCACAAAACTGTTTTTGTGCAGGTGTGTAGTACATGTTGGGGCAGAGCAGCACTGCTTACCTCATGGCTTAGATGAGCATTTCAAGCTGCCACATGTTTTGGTGAGATTCTCCAGCTTGAATCTATTGGCCCCTGTCTATGTTGTGGTCCCTACAGAGAGAAGCACTCAGGTGCACTCAAGCATACTTAAATTATTTATCTAGAAGTTATGCAGCTGAAGTTATGTGAGCTGATTCTCACACACAGGGGGAACACTGTAACTAGTGAACTAGTTCCTGACCATTGTTCTGTCTGGCAAGTCAATAATGTAAAGGGGAATTGTCAAGATCTCTTTAATGCTGTGATTATATTGCTGAATCTAACAGCTCCGAAACATCTCCTCCACCCACTGGCCTTAAAACAAACTTGCAGAAATTGTGTATTAACAAAAAATCTAAAAATTAGGGAACATGAAATAGTTTACCTGTTCACAGATTCCTGCATAACTCAATAGATTACTGGAGCTCATATGTTGAAAACTACTTGACATCTCCAATTCTATGAATGCCATTCTGTAGACATTTCTCCTACTCAGACAAGACACCGAGTGACATTAAGGCACTGGCCTTGTTAGAAGGTCATCTGGGAATGCATGGTTTCTGTATCCTTAGCTGTCTTGTTTCTAAAGTGTAGGAACAAGGTTAGATATCACAGAAGTCCTGGTTCTGCTAGCTTAAAAAAATTGTTTAATCTGCCTTATTTTTCCCATACCAAACGGAGGCAATGAAACACACTTGCCTTTATAAACTGGCTTAATACCTGCAGAGAAAGGTCTGTGCAGCAGCTGAGGACTTCCACCCTTTTCCTCATAGCCTTTTAGACCCCCAGGAGTGAGAACTGGAACTGAACATGTGCCTAGAAGTGCATGGGCAATGAAAAATAAGGGATTCAAATCAGTTGAATGATTGTATTGGAGGCTGTATTTTATTAGATGTGAGTGGCCTGTTCATTAAATTGTGAAGTATTTAATTTTTATTTAAAATAAACAAAAAGCTATTAGCTAAAGTTTTAGTTTAAAGTTCTGCCCCTGACACCCCCCGAAATTAATGTGATGGAAGAAAAATAATGAAATAATGTGAAGTATAAGAAAATTATGAATGTTCCCCAAAAGAAAGACCTTTTTATTAATGAGGTTTTTTGTGTCCCTAGTTCTGTATTTATTTGCTTCCTATCCTTCATTGTATGTGATAATACAGTGTTCCATGCTGGGGGGTTAGGCAGTGAACAACAGAACTGCATTTGCAATAGATTTGACAGTGATATGCTGCAGATCTCTGCTTTCAAACTAAAAGTTTTTTCTCATGCTCCCTGTCTCTTCATTCCGCTGTTGGAGACTATCAGAGGTGCAGGTGAAGGATAAAAATGATTTTTGTATGGGTACCACTGCAAAACTTTGCCTTTGTGAGGTTGGCTGTGTTAGGTGCCTCTTGTGTGCCACTGTGGTGATGCAGCCTGGAACTTTGACTGTGTGGCAATGTCTTTTGATTGCTCAGTAAACATTTGTAGCATTTGAGTAGATCACTGCATTATCTGTTGAATTAATCTGTACCTGGCCACCCACACTTTTCACAGAGGAAAGGTTCTGGGTGTGTTTGGCTGATGTCATGCCAGTTAAATACCTGCTTAATCTGCACTAGTATAAAGTCGATTCTATAAATTTTACTTTCTTAGAAACAATTTTGGTAATTTTTTTCCTATACGCTTTCAGCATCTTGTTGCTAAATAAGAAGTGATGTGAAGATTCATTTGTCTTCCTCTCTGACCTTTTTGCTAGTGGTTCTCCATATGCATACACACATCCTCTCTGCTTCTCTCTTCTTACTTCCTCACAGGTAGCTCTTCATTTTGGTTTATATTTTAAAAGCCTGTACCATGTCCATCCCTAAAAATGCATATGAAGTTTTGCAATTCTGATTTAATGATCTGTTAGCAAGCAAGAACTGCACAGGCATGTCTGGACTGTCATGTTAACTCTGGACCTTGTCACAGGAATCCAGGCATCCCAGTGGTGCTCTCTGGTGCCCTTGTGGGAGAGGAAGCAATTAGCAATTAGCGTGGTGTGGGTGCAACTGGTCAAGCCACTTGTCCTTTTGAATGGTGTCTGAACCTGACCCCCTGATTGTACCTTATAAACACAGTTAAGGAAAGCAAATGTCAAAGGATTCTTGTCATTTCATGTTGAAGGGGATAGAGTTAACATGCTGGGGGAGAAGATCACAAGAAGTGCAGAATTAAATTATGATCTGAATAGTGATGTTTATTAGATTTTTGGAGGAAGTAGGACAGACAAAATGAGATGGGAGGGATCCCGCTCAGAAGGAAGACATCATGCTTTCTACTTGAAATAAAAAAAAACCAGTATTGTAGGTCATAAGTGTTTCATCAGAATACAGAGTCTTCCAGACAAGATGGTCTTTGGCCAACTGAAGCTTTTCTGAAGTGGAAGCAGGAAGCTATTAAATGTAATGTAGAGCATGTGTCTCAAAGCATCCCTGAAATGCCTGGCAGAGGTAATCAAGGTAATTAATCTCTGCTATGATATTAATATACAGCATTCCTTTTGGTTTTCTGAAGCTGAAAAGATGTTTACTGTTGTTGGATAGACAGTAATGGAAATACCAAAGTACTTACAAGATAATCTGTTTAAAGTTGTGTTATAATTATCTCCCTATACTATTTTTTTTTCTAATATAGTTTACAATAGGAAACTATAGGATTTAGAAAGTCCTAGAATTACAAGTCAGTACTTTGATGAGCACTATATGATATCCAGCTCTTGCTTTAGTTTTTCCAGGATGAGAAAAGAAACATTATGATGTTTGTGTGGGAAGGTGGATAAGGACTCATGGCAGTACTCTGCTGTTGAATTCATGGGGGAAAGAAAATCCCATTGCTTGTTGCTGGAGAGCTTTCCAGAAGAATAAATGTCAATACTGTATGCTTTACAAGATACCCAGCATTCATATTCTCTATGATTCAGGAAAAGTTATAGACATGACAGACCAGATAGGTCAAAGAACATTTATTGTTCTGGGCATGCAATGGAAGACAAGGGTAGTATTTAAAATTGGAGTGATTGAGCCAGAGGCTTTCTGCCTAGATATTCCGTTATAATATGTCTGTTCTGTTCTTAATCCATAAGATTAACATTACTAGAATTTCTCAAATTAGTAAATTAAGTGGGAGTACCACTAAGTAATGAAGTGGTCAGCTTCAGTTCTCGAGGGCCTTTCATTTTGTGTGTTTTGTTATGGGGTGTAGGTAGTAGAGGTGAGGGAACTGGCATAGCCTTTCAATAGGAGTTAAATCAAACCAGAAGCTTCCAAAGAGGGAGAGAGAAGGAGGACATAACAAAAAGGCATGGAAAACATTTCAAGATATCTGCATGGTAGATATGAATTGGTTTAAACAGTAAAAGTGATCCTGCATGCCTTCCAACACCAGTTACTTTAGCATGCAGTGTTCTTCCTGGTTGTGATCCTCTGTGAGATGCTGTTTCAAAATGCAAAAATGCAAATGAAGAAGAGAATGGGCTGAAAGGTAGGAAGAAGCATAGCTATACTGTTAATTAGTATGAGAGCTTCATTATCTACATCTATTTCCATTTCCACAAAGTTACAGCTTAGATGTAAAAGAACAGTTGAAAAGAAAATAGACTTGTGCATAAGAACAAATTGCTTCAATTAAAGGTTACAGTGGTTGGCATGAGCTGGCTGCTTTGTGTGGTTTTCCAGAGTGGACTCAGCTGAGCTGCTTGTTGAAGGAGTCAGATAGGCACAAGATTTTGGCACTGGGTATAGATCAAGATTTACTTTCACAACTGTTTGCAGTTGTCTTTAGAGGGATTTTTTTTCCAAAGACATACAGTGTGCATAATAACTTGTAGCAGTTTAACATGCTTGCTCAGTGGTGTCTTTAACACATTTCAAGATATTTTCTCACTACTTTGCTTTTCCTTGGGATCTTGAATTGTACTATGGGGTTTTTGCTCTTTGAAGAGTTAAAAATTAGCATTTTTTATTCTGAGTAAGTGCATTGTTCTTCCTTCTGTTCAGCTGATTTTCATATAATGTTCATCTATCAGAGATACCAATTTAGCCCAACTAGTAGAAAATTCTTTTTGATGTAGAAATGTCAGATTTTAAATTCTGATGTCTGTTTCACCAGGTGATCAATCAGCCATTAAAGTGATGGTCAGCCACTGTACTTTAGGCATAATATGAAGCATAATACCCTAATTAGGAGGAGTGGTACTGGGCTGCTTTCTACATATCTGTAGCAGAGAAATCCTTATGGAGCTAGAATCCTTTCTTTCTGTTTCATTCATTTACTCCAAAATTTAAGTAAGGAATTTTCTTGTGTCAGTATCAACCAGTGTGATTGTATATTTTTTTCCTTCAGTTTAAAACCTCAATTTAATGATACATTAATCAGATGCAACTAAACCTAGTTGGTGAAGACATCTAAGCTGATAAAAGTTGTTTAAGCTTCGGTCAAATGTATGTTGTCAGATAGTGTAAAAATGAATTATCAGGCTGAATCAAAAAGAGAATAAAAAGTAATTTCTCTTAAAACAGAAACAAAGCCACAAAAAACACAGGTGTTCAGGTTTGTGTTCTTAAAACTGACATGGATTTCATGCTCTAGATAGCATTTGCACTTCTTTCTTCTGTGAGTAGAGCTCTTACTTGAAAATTTTCAGTCTCTTTTTCAACTTTTCAACTAAGGGACCTTGTATTTTTTTTTCTATTCAAATAGCTATCCTTTTGATAGGATGCTTTTCCATATCCAGTTAATAAAATAAATAGTCCACAGGTGTCTATCAGCTGATCTTCCAGGGATTTCTTCTCAGCTCTACATTTATCTGGGAAGTTTTACATTACAACAAAAACACTTTCCAACTAGAAAAAGAATAAAAATGGGTCAATCTGCAATTTTCTACTTGCTGCCCATTCACTTCCTTTCTAAAAGAAATGCCTCAGTTTTTGTGTCCCTGGTTATCAAGTACCAAATCATCACTGAGCAGATTTGGAAGGTGGACAAAACATCAAAATGGGTGGTGACACCATTCTGTGATAAGGATCAGTGTTTGGAGTCCAGGCAATCTCTCTTACAAGTCTGATGATTGTCTGATTACTTTAGGGAAATGGGATTAAAACCAGTTGCTAGTTCTCCTCATGTTCCCTGTGAGGATATTGGTTTTTATGGCAGATGAATAGAATTTCTTCAAGAATTACTAGGGTAGTAGGTCATGGCACTGAGCATTGCCTGAAAGCTGATATCAGTAATTCTCCTCAGTGAAGGTCTGGAGTAGTGACCACTTGAAATAATCGGTTTTCCTGCTTACTTTCCTTGAAGTAAACAATTTTCTTTCTGTCTTGCTTGCTGAAGACAAAAATAACTGATAATGAAATGGTTCAAACTAGCACAGGTTTGCTAATGAATGAGAAACAACTGGAATTGATGCTTGCTCAGGCATGATAACTAAGGGAAGAGCAAGTATAGAACACTGGACAATTTTGAGGTTAAAACATCTGTTGTGCTTTGTCTCTACCAGGGACAATCTCATGTTTCTGTGGCTACTTTGTGTAGTTTAGGTGATGGAGCTTGTCTGTGGCCCAGTCTTCCATGGCAGTTGCCTGCAGGATACACTAATTCCCTGAGTCAGAGACCACCCAAGCACAGTGCTGTTCAAACAGTCCCAGGCTGTGTTGGACTATTCCTGTCTCACCATTGTGGGTGGGGTGTTTGATGGAGAGAGCACCAGGCTGTATCTCCCTCTCTGGGTTCTTCCCTCTTTTTAGGATGCTGAGACACAGACTTGCTTCATGCCTTCCTCTTTCTGATATACCTGATGTAGATTTAAGGGCATTTGGTAGGGGCAGAATTTCACCTACTAGGAATTGCAGCTGGAGAAGTCCTCTTCAAAGGCAGTGACAGAGTTCTGATTTTCTAAAGATGTATATGATAGGACGAAGGATTTCACCTAGCTACAGATTTGCCGATCTTTCTGAAATTAAGTTGGTATTTAGTCATTAATTATGATGTGAGATGGACCAGTCTGAAGTCTGAGAACACTCTTGCACATCCTTTTTAGTTATTCAAGTCTGTGTCAAATCCTGCCTTTGTGGCATGGTATGACTGACACTCCAGTGTATTTCTATAGCCAGCACTAGTCTTTCACTAATTCTAAGTCTGAAACTTTCTCCTTGATTAAGTTTTTAGCCAACTCTGGGATATGTGTTTCGAATAACTTGAATGAGTTCTCAAAATGCTGTTAAGCAATATCTTCATGGGCTTTGCATATCAACATCTCCATTAACTTCCTCAGTTCATTGCATTCTGCTTATGAGTGAGTAAGCCGTGTTTGAAAAGTAGCCACACCCTTTATGAATTCTTCTAGAGAAAATGTTACAAAACATTCTGTAGCAGAATTTCTGCTTAGACAGAATCCTTAGAGAGCTTTTAGACTTCAGTAAATAAATGCTCCATGGCAGTTACTTAATTCTAAAATAGGAAACAACAAATCTGTGGAGAAGAGGATCACCCAAACTGGAAAATAGTTGAGCATAGTATTCAGTGGGATTTTAAGAGTTTGGATACTGTGCTGTAGTTTATTGAAGAGAGTAGAGGACAGGATTTTTCAAGCTGGTTACTCATATCAGTATGCAATTGCGTGAATCAGCTATTGATAATTTCTGCTTTGATCTTACACATGATGGTGGACATCCTTTTAAAAACATTACTTCAGTCAGAGTAATGGAGAACTGAGTAGTCTGAAATCTGCAAGTGGCTTTGGTGGCAGTTAACTCAGTCGTAGAGCACTGAGTGCTTTAGATGGATGGGCAGTGAGGTGGTTTGCTTGGAACTGGGATATCTCTGGGGGAAAAGGGAGCAAGGGATTCAGGCAGATGTAATATTTGCACATTCTTTCAGTAACTGAAAAAACCCTCTTTTTTAACGAGCAGGGAAAGTCTGTCATTTTGGTTTCCTTGCCAAATTGGAAGCTCTCAGTGCCCTGGTAGTGTTGCAGTTGTCAACTTTTTCTTTAAAATATTTGTACTACGTTTGTTTCTAAAACAGAATAGATGTTAGTATAAACATCCCATTTGTAGGTGTCTGGGTTTGTTTACTGATGAACTTGTGATTGATTGATTAGATCAAATCTAGCAAGTACTGGCTAATCTTGAAGAGAAATGATGGAAGAGTAAATAAAAAGATGAATTCCTTAAGTTTGGGTTGAATCCTTGTCAGTTTGTGCTGCTGGATTTTTTTTCATAGCTTTTTCAGCAGGGATTAGTATTCATCAGCACCTGTCACTGCATTCCCTGCTCCTGTCAACTTTCCCTCTACACAATCCCTTGTGTGCTGTGTTTAGAGCCTCTTCTCAGTGCTCAGGGAATCTCCAGGGCTGTGGCGTCTCCTGATGCTTTGATCAGCACTTACACGTGTAGTAATTTATTTCAGCATTGTTAAATCTTTTGCTCACTAGTCAAGGGCAGGGTAAAAAGATAAGAAAACCTAGAGTCCAAACTTGTAAAAACATGCTTCCAAAGCTGGTTAGCTATCAGTTGCTCAAATCAAGTAATGCTCATCTCCCTCCTCAACTCTTCAAAAGCCAAACCTGCAAACAAAACCCAGACACCCCCCACTCCCTCCCCTTCCCCTGCCAAGGTAACCAGAGTAGATGAATTTCTCAAAATGGCATTGCAGAACATGAGGCAAAACAAAGATAAAATGTAATGGTCCTGGTGTGATTGCTAAAATGATAGGTGTGGGGCTTTCAGAGCCTTGGCTGCTCTGAGTGTCAGGGCTTGAAAGGTTTTCTGATTAGCTTTTATATGTTTTCTATCAACAATGAAACAATCCAGGCAGTAGATATCTGAAAGAAGATTTCTGTTCATGGATAGTTGAAGTCACTATTCATTAGTAACATGATTAAATAGTGATCAGACAGCTTTATATCTAGAATGTGCTTTGTGTTGTGTTACAGTGATTCATTCTTAATTTCATGTTGGCTGTCTGGTGTAATACGTATAAAATCTCTATAAAATCCCTGTAGTATTGACAGTTTTCAGAGATTTGAGTAAGGAAGACCTAATTGATGCCTTATATATTCTTGCATCCTCCCTACTGATACTTTTTTGTTGCTTGTGGTGCCTGTTCTGTGCTGTTCTCTGCCCTTCAAAGAACTGATGCATAGGAAGAGCTGACTTACTCTGTGCCAGAAAGCATAAGCTCTTTGAAGAATCTATTCAGTTGCATAGTTGTTCAAAATGACCACTATTTGAAAGCTCATCTTTTTCTGATTAAATAAATTCTATATAATATGGCAAAATATTTCATTAATATGACATTGCTTGTCTGATTCTCATCACTTTCTTTGGGCTGTAGGGCAGCAGTGCCACTTTGGTTTCAAAAGCTTCTTGCACAAATGTTGCAGAGAAACTCAAGTGATATATAAACAAGTAATATTGGGGGCTGTGCTGTTGTAGCTGCTGGAGTTCATCTGGGCCACAGAGCCAAAGCAGTTCCAAGGTATTAATTCATAAATAGCTCCTTTTGTCACCTGATGACAGAAATTATTATATCAAACCCTGTCCATTTCTTACTAATATAAGAGTATTGGGAGAGATGGAGAGCTGAAAACACACCCACCCACGCACACATCCACACACACACCCAGCCACTCACCCACACACCCACACCCACACCCACACATACACACACACACACACATATACTTGGTGTTGAAACTCACCTGAACCTTCCCTGTGAGATAATTTCTCCAGCCAAATTTTGTAGGGCTGGCAGTGCCACATGGGGGTCTGACCCAGAGGATGACAGAAGCCTTCAGCAGAGCAGATGCTCTGCTTCTGAGACCCTCTTCTTTTTTTGTGGCCACTACTTCAGGAAAAAAGTGAAAGTAAATGAAAGGAAATTAAATAAAATCAGTTAATTTCATATTTTTAAAATAGTAAGGATTCGTTTAATGGATTTTATTTTATTTTTTGTATTTGTGGAGGGAGGCTTAGCTCAACATCTTGTACAGTCCTCACCTTTGTGATTTGAGAGGTAATTGAAGGATCTGTAATATCCCATTGGTTTGATCACAACTCCTGCTCATGGCATTTTATAATGAATATATTGCTTATAAATAACATTTTGAAGGTATAAGGTTGTGCAGAGATAATTACACAGTTGAAATGCATTGGCACAAGGCCAAAGGTTAAGCACTTTCCACCATCCCACCTAAATTGAATAACTTCACTTTATGAAGTGTATCATCAGATATTGTTTTCATTACTCTCAGAGGGCAAATTAAGGTTAATAAAAATCCATTTGAGATCACCCATATATGTGAATATTTGTATTTTTAGAACTTTTCTTATTCATTTACATTTCTCACTGTCCGTGTTTATGTGAATACAAGTAGGTAGGTCAATTATTCAGCTCATGTTTCTACAATTTCAAACTGTTTTACCTCTCTTAGATAGATTTCCTCTACACTGGATTGTGAGACCCTGCAGGATTTTTCAAACTGAGCAAAACTAAGTGCACTCCTTCCACTAAGTTGTGGTTCCTCACGTGCCCTGAATCCCACTATCCTGTTTTCACTTGACCCATGTAGAAGCCATTTGACCCATCTGCTTCAGTCCTCAAGCCCAGTATTTGTATATCCTTGTCTTTAAATTTTATGTTTAAAACCATATTCTTCATACAAGGCAATCCAGTATTGTGTTAACTCTTCAGCAATCTGAGAAACCCTTTTACTAGCGGTGAAGGGGGGGGAATGGTTTTCCATTTTCTGTGATAGATTGGTTATATTTATAATCTGAAATAGCACACACATGCTGGAGTCACCTCTTCTCATACTCTGCTTTTACAACATGATCCTCTCACTTTAAGTGTCCTCTTTTCAGTCTGCTGCTGCATGCCCTTCCCCTCTTCCTACTTCCCAAGAAAGAGGTTGTTTGTCTTCTCACTTGATGCCACAGCTGTTTCTGCTTCTTAGCATAAGAAAAAGCCATATAAGAAATGGCCTAGTGTATAGGAATATTTACCCATATTATTTACCCATATTTAATATATATAATCTTTCAGCGTCTGTGAGGTTCAGGGACTTTGTTTTTCCAGAAATGGCATCTTTATGACTTGGACTTTCTTGGTCTATGAATTTGAATTTTTAAAAATCTGTGTACTGTCTTAGCACGAAAAATAGCTTTGGGCAGAGTTATCCTATTGGTAACATTTTGGTATAATTTTTAAAAGAAAGGTGTTTTTTCCACCCCCAAAAAATTAAAATAAGAAATTAGTATGTTGCTTTTGTTAATCTTAACATTAAATGAAAACATTTGTCACAAACTAGTTAACATTGTCAGTCTATTACAATGCAGTATTGAAGAACAAAACATTAGAAAAACAAAAGAGAAATAATGATTGGGAATGGTTGGAGGTAAAATACGTTAAGTTGCCACTTATAAATCTATGCAACTTGCTGGGTAATTGTTTGGTTTAGGATCTTTTTATTTGTTGAATGAAACAGTGTCTGAACAGATTTTCTCTACAGGTTATTGACATGCCAGAACACAATCCTGGAGATATGGGAGGAACAATGAGACTGGGGAAGAGGAGGACTGTTTTTAAAACTGAAAATTCTGTTTTAAGTAAGTTATTTTTCTGGTCTTACGACTTTGCCTTTTGGATAGGAGCTTTGTAACATGGAAAATCAAAAATGCTATAATCTTAAGCAAACAGTTAGATGGCGGCTTCCCTGAGCTCATTCACTCTGATCCTGTTATTTACATGTACTGAGAATTGTAGTGAAAAAAATAAATTAGAGGCATCTGTAACTCCCAGTGAAACCCTCACTGAGGGTCCAATGCTTTTAAAAAAACAATTAGTAAATATTGAGAAAAGTGAAATTCTTTTCATGGCAGTTTAATTCATTATGTTCTTGGGAAGGTCAGAGGGCTTTCTTCCTATTTTCTAGCCTGGCCCTGGAAGCAGTCTTGTTTTGGGAAAGCAAAGTATCTGTTTCAGAAAAGGAGAAATTTTGCTGTAACAGGATGCTTCAGATAACAAAATGAAAGCAACCAGAATATAGAAAAAAAATATTTAATTTGATCTATGTGTATTTTAAAATTGAAGTAATACTTGTCTTCTATTAATCAGCCCATTATACAGTAGTAATATAGATGACGCTGCAAAATTTAAAAAGTAGTTTCTTATCCATTGACTAAATATATGTGTATTTCTTATATTGCCCTGCCCCTGATATTGGTCTGAGGTATTCTCTATTTAGCTATGTTAAACTTTAGGAAATGTATCCTTCTGAGTATTTAAAAATGACATCTACTTCAGCAGGAGACCAAAGTGTAATACCATATGCACATTTAATGAAAAATCTGCAATTCTAGAGATGCCCATACCAGTGGTCTAATTAGCCTGGGTGACACTTTGCCTATGTGTGATATAGATATGCATATCACAATGTGCAAGTTGTTGTATGACCTAAATGCTTCCTGGAAAATTTAGTAAAAATTAACATGTGTTGTAACTCTTGACCAATATTAAGCTGTTTAGATCTGTTTAGTTGTTTAGATCTTTGGAAAGAGTAACTAAAAGCTATGGTAGTTTAATCAGGAAATCTGATTTCTTTTTTTATCTTTTACAACTTGGATGGAAATAATAGTTTTGAAAAGGTGGTCCTTTAAAATTAAGACATACAGCACTTTTTATAAAATGGCAGTACTACTATTCTACAATTTTGGAAGATGTTCTTGGCAGTTTAGTTCATGTACCAACCCCATAGCAAGACAGTAATTCTCATGACCTTAGTATAAATTGAGAGCAAAGTTTGAGCCATGATTATAAGTAAGAAACAGGATTAAAATCTGGCTTACTGCATATCTCTAAGTTGCTCCCTGTTGCTGTGAAATGCGGAGTGTTCGAGATGACGCACAGAAGACTGCCAGAGTCATTTGGGTAATGAGATCAGGAAAACAGAGAAAAGCAATATTCTCTGTTCTTTGGAGGTATTATGCCAGGTGCCATGCATAATCTATTAAAATTGAACAGATGCTACTGAAAGGCTTCCTTCCCTGCATCTTTTGTGTGCAACTGTTATAAAACCCTGAAGGGATTTTACATTGCTGGTTCACTCAGACTTTTTTTTGAGCTTTACAATTTAAATTAGTTAAAGTGTGTTTAGATTCTAGTTTGCCTAAGCTATTTCTAGTCAAGGAATGTTGAATATGAATCCTGAATAAACTCAAGGTAACAGTGAATTAAAAGAAACTAGTCATCACTCAGGAAGAACAGAAAAACACAGTGAGATGAATAATGTCTTGTTGTGTTTAACAAGTGTTAAATGTGACTTCTTTGAGGTTTAAATTACAAGGAATAATTGTAGCAACTATTAAAGCAGCACATGGGCTTTTAATTTCTCTTTTGTTGTATATTCAGGGAAGCTTTATGGTGATGAAATGTTTGTAGAGGAGCGACACAGGCATCGATATGAGGTAAGCACTGTCCTTTGTATGGGTCCACTCCTCTGTATGCAAATATCTGAGATAAGGTGCCTGAATACTTTCAGTATACTGCTATTCACAGAGACACACACCAGGTGGACTCCTGGAATTCTCTCTGAGGTAGTTCAGAAGGGATCTGACTCCATCAGTGTCTTTTAAGTGCCTTGAACTATCAGATATGTGCATGCTGTAATTGATTCAGACAATATTAACCTTCCTTAAAAGGGAGGAGAATGTGATGGTGGTAAACCTACTCAAAGTTTGGATATTAACTGAGTGGTTAAAACATCATCAAGGAAATGAGCTCATTGCAGAGCTCCCTAGTTTGAAGGAAGAGCTGCATCACAGCTTTTGTCATAACCACTGAAATGCAGTGTTCAAGGGAAAGGTCAGTCTACATCTAGTGGGCCATTTAAAAAAGGGGGAATTCAGGCTGCTTAGATTCAGGAGGGCAGCAAGCAGAAGGGACCCTGACTTTAATTTTTGAATGTTTCATAGTAACTTTTAAAATGACTGATTCATCTCTTTATTTAATAAACATGTCCACTTTTACAAATTTATGCCAGAGTTGTTAAAACAAAAATGCAAAAGTTCCCAACCCTTACCCAATTCTCTTCATTCTTGTATGCATGTAAAAACCATTACAATTAACTGCCACTGTTTGTTAGATTCAAAAATAAACAGAACTACAGTTGTTATTGCTTTCAACATTTCAGGTGAACCCAGAATTGACTCACTGCTTTGAAGAGAAAGGTTTGAAATTTGTTGGCCATGATACAGAAGGGAACAGGATGGAAATTATTGAACTGGAGAGTGAGTGTCTTACTTGTTTATAATACTTATTGCATCTGTTAAAACTGTATAAACTATAGGTTGTTGAACGACATGTAGGCACAATATTTAGCTGTCTTAACAGCCAAGATAATTTTGGGGGATACTGCTAACTCCACTTGTGTGTTACAATGGGTGAAAATTCAGAGTAGGTTAGGAAAAGTCTTACACTTTGCAAAGACTGTGCATGTATTTGATTATGTGGGACAAATGTGCTTCTTTTCCAAAGGGTCCTAAACCTAGCTCAGAGGGATTTGGCTATGTAGAATCATTGAGTGATTTGGGAGGTCATACAGTCCAACCTTCTGCTTCAGCACAGGGCTACCTTCAAATATAGCTCAGGTTCTCCAGAGTTGTATCAGTCAAGTTTTGAGTATCTCCAAGTATGCTGTTGCTTGGACTTCAAACCACTCACCACTGTTCTTTGAATCCAGAAGTCTGGACATTTTTTTAACACACTTTGTGGTCTACCCATAGTCCACAGCTTCCAACTTGAGGGGTAGGAAGCCATATGAAAAGCTTTGCTAAAGCTAGAATTAAGGAAAGCCAGTGCTCTCCCTGCATCCAAAGACAGATTCTTCTCAGATTTGTTGTGCCAGTCTTCCTGACTCTCATGTTTTGAAGATCAGGAATGTTCTTGGATCCTTCTTTTTGCCTTGAAGAAGGACATAGTGACTGCCTTTTTCTAGTCACCAGTGACCTCTGGCCTTTTACAGATTTTTATACAAATGCCACTTTCACAGTGCCATTGCCCTGCTCCCTAAGCACCCTCAAATATTCTTGGTCAGGTCCCAATATGTGTTTCATGTTCCCCAATTTGTGTTTCATTTATGAAATGTGTATACATCCAGCATAGCCAAAGTATATGACGTTACTGGAGTGTAATTACCTAGAGAGTCTGTGAAATCGTCATCCTTGCAGAAAAGACCTTCAAAACTTGACTAGACAAAGCTGTTAGCAACCTGATTAAACTTGGAGTTTGTCCCTGCTTTGAGCATATTATTCCTAATAGACATGCATAAATAGAAACTGGAAACCAAAATACTATGAAAATAACATGATAAATGTAAACTTTGTGACTTTTCCAGTTGTGCCCCTCTTCCCCCACCCTTACATGTTGGTACAGGTTTATTATTCAGTTTTTATGAATCAGAGGATGATTTTTCCTTAGTTTTCCCTTCTAACCTTCTGCCTCTGTTGTCAGTTGCTTTTTGTGGAAAGAAGTTTTCTGCTGCCTCACCCTTAAATTCACATGTGCTGCTCTGGCTTCTGGACACTAGTCTGAAATCTTCAATAAGTTTTTTTTCCTAAAAGTTTTTCTACTATCTTCTTCCTACATTGTGTAATTTTCTTGGATATCTATCTTGTAGATCACCCATATTTTGTGGGAGTTCAGTTCCACCCAGAATTTTCCTCAAGACCTATGAAACCTTCACCTCCATACCTTGGGCTGTTGCTAGCAGCAACTGGGACACTGAACGCATACCTGCAGCGTGGATGTAAATTGTCTCCAAGGTAATCTTTCTTTGTTGCTTGCCTGCAGTTTGACAGTCACATTTTTGGAAGCACTATCCCATCCTTCAATTCAGAAGTCCAGAAGAGGAAAAGGAGTTCTTCATGTATTTATTTACTTGTGACTGTGTGTGCCTGTCATATACCTGGGTGTAAAATAACCTGTAAGCAGGAAGCACAGTTCCTCACTTCTTCCTTTTCAGAGCCTATTAGGGCTAAAGCCAGAACCCCACATTACAATCAGAAAAAAAGTAAAAAAATATTAATAAATTCAAATGAAGATAGCAGCCTCCTGTGTTAACTTCCATTGACAGTAACTTCATAGGGAAAGAGATTTGCTAGAGGATCAACCAGTGAAGTGAAATTTGTACCTAGTTGTACTTGAATGATGATAACAACAACAAAGAAAACACTGATTTTATTTTGCATTAGTTAAATAATAAATACTATCTTTCAGAGACAGGCCTGAAATAAAACAGTTGGGATACCTTTAGACTTACAGAAGGATTTGGATCTAGGTCAGAACTGGATGGTTCAGCCAAAACTCTATCCTTGATCTCTTGGACACTGAGACTTTGGTTTATTGAATGTACCAATGTTTTTTTAGCCAAGGTTTAACTAATTCTTGTTTATTTCAATGATATTAATAACAGTTAAAATTTCATTATAATAGCAATAATAAAGAAATCAGAGGGAAGCCTTGGGCACAATAACAAAAAAAAAATCATAAAATGACTGAATAATAACATTGAACAGATCCAACTCTGGCATGTTGGCTTTTCCTCTCAACGACACCAAGCTTATTAATTCTGTGGGTTGGGCTTTTTTTTTTTTTTCCTGAATCTTGTGTTCTATTAAAATAAGGTCTGTTTGTTAAGAGAGAAATAGAAATTTTATTAAAGTTTGAGTAGTAACAGGAAAACAGCCAGGCCAGACCAGACCAATCTGTTTTGGTTCCTTACTCCTTCATGGGTATCAGTTTTTATTCACTCTGCCCGGTTGTGCAATGACATACATACAAAGAGAATTAATTTCTCATCTGCAAACTACAGCTTGATTGAAACACTCCTATTACCTTAGCCTGTTATTGTTAGAAGCAGTCATAATGTTAGCTACCTTTTAAAAGGTGTACTGGTGCAATACATAGATCAAATTTTTGTGGTGCTTGGCAAAGCCAAGTCTTCCATCACAGTGATCTTCAGCCTTACCCTCTTGGTAGGCACTCTGACTCACACTTCTTCTCGCTTCACCCAAATAGGCCCAAATATCCTTTCTTACACTGCTTTGTCCCATAAGCAACCCTATTTATTTCTCTGAGATAAAGAAAAATTACTTTTTTTTAATGAGTGATCTGCATCCGTCCTGCTAGTTTACATTCCTTAGTGTTATAACAACTGTGCTATCTAACCCTGACCTAAAGTTTCAGTCATTACTGAATTTGCCACACTTAGACTTACCTGAATTAATCATTCAAAGTGTATACCCAACTCTTTTTCTTCATGTTCATAAACTCCTACCAAATCTTAAACATTCAGCAAAGCCAAAAATCCACACTCCAAAACTTAATCTATAAAATTGCAGATTTTGCTATTTACCTAGTTACACAGCAATCAAGCAATACCCCTGCATCTTGAGAGAGAGCACTGGAATAGGAAGGTATGTTGAGGCTAAAAGAGGAAGATTTTGTATGGAAGAATGTTCAGGAGGGAGTTGCAGTGTTAGTTACAGCACATACAGTCATATAGACATACCCACCTGCTGAGTGGAAAGATTTCCAATGTAAACCTTTAAACCCCAGAATGCTGGTGATGTCATTGAGTTGTAAAGCTAAGGCATGTCCTAGCAAGGCTGAAAGAAATCTGAGGGAGAGGATTTTCATCACACCTCATCCAGCACCACCCACATGAGTTTTAGTCATGCTGTGGACTAGAGTAAAGTAAGCTGCAAGAGAATTTGTGGAGACCAGCAAGCTGAATGGATTACCTGTGCAAGGCTACCATAAACACTAAAGAGAGAGTGAATGATGAAGTCCTGAGACAAAAGGAAATACATATTTCAGCATGAGAGTCTTCACAGGAAACTATTACTCCAGAACATTTAATAGTCCTATAATTAGAGTGAGATTTTAGAATATTTGACACCTGGACAGAAGCCCTAGCTTGTAAGCAAAGCTAATAAGAACTTCAAGGATGCATTACAACTTCCAGGAGAGTGCTCTAAATAAATGAAAGTGAATAAACTGTCTTTTAAGTTTTTGTGAGGCCTAGTCTGGTACAGGCATAGGCCCACATAGGCATGAGCATACCTACTTTGAGACTGGAATGCATCCTCTGGGAGAAATTTAGTTCCTAGAAACGTTGCTGTATACACTAAGAGACAGGCAAGAACTGACCAAAGGATCAGAGTAACTCAGTGATTAATTGTTACTTATTTACCTGAAGTACTAGTTGGGCACCCAAGTTGCCTTTGTGGTTTCAGCCTCTTGTGCTTTATGGCATGAACACCCAACCATCAAAGTCCTACACTTCATTTCCTTGTGAATGGCTTTAGATCATGACCTTTCCCAAACCTTTCCATGGAAATACTGAAGTCACCATTTCATATAGAAGTGAGGAATGTGGTGACAGGCTGCCAGTTCACATTTTCATTTTCAAGGACAGAGAAAACCAAAACTACATGAGACTCAAAGTGTGCAATACCCACAAATACGCTGCTTTAAAAGAGGAAACAAAGGGTTTTAATAGGAAACTGGTGGATTTCTGAAGAGGGGAACTTCTCAAGTAATGTTGTTGGCTTTTACTGAGACTTATGTCATTTCATTTGAAAAAATTAATAAAAACTGACTTGTCTTTGGGAACAGTATAATATGGGTTGCAAAACCACTGGTGTACAATAAAGCCATGTTGCTTGTTTTGTTTTGTTTTGTTTTTTCCCCTTATCCAGTTTAGCATCAGCAGGCTTTTTTCCTTTTTTTCTACAACCAGCGCCTTTGTTAATGGCCTGCAAGAGTAGGCCCGAGTGCATTAATTATATTTGCAAATAATGTCATTTGAATAAGAGCTGAAAGCGCTATTCAGAACAAAGAAGTAACAAAAAAATATATAGGGAATTTAGTAATCTCTGCTGAATACAATGACATCTTTGGAGGAGGAGGGTAAAAAGCTAAAGATAAATAATTTAAACACAAATATCCAGTACAAGGGAGGAAATGTAGGAAAGGAGAAGTGTTCCTAGGTGAGTAAGTGTAGGCAACACTGACTACTGCCAAAAAAAACCTTTGCAAAGCATTAGTGAATATGCTAATGTGAGGCACTAAGCCAATGCCATCTAGTCACAGAGTATTCTTCTGAGTTCTGGGAAAAATATTAGTGAAGGATGACATATGAGCTGTGTTCAGAGACAAGGAACAAAAGTGGGCAGAGAACAGAAGGAATGGCACATTAAATAAAACACCAAAAAACTCAGAAAATTTGCCCATATGTGTTTACTGCATTAGCATGGTCCAGCTATCTCTCAGATCAGCTGTGGAGGAAAACACCTATGAGCAGGACAGAAAACAGCCTGTGTGACATTCTGGTACCTGATGTCCCCTGTACATTGTCCCCAGTGGAGAACACATTTGGCACAGCATCATGCTCCACCCATTGGCCGAATCCAGACGTGTGATTTGAAGGAAATGTGATTTGAAGATTGTCAGGAGAGCAGCAAGAGAGGGGCTGCTCCATGAAAGATGACACTCCAGGAGCCAGGGGTGGGAACTGTCCTGGTAGGGATGGTGTCCTCAGTCAGTACCACAGTCACCATAGAAGGCAAGTCCTCTGGCTCCAGTGACCTTCCAGTGGTGCAGGTCCCAGGTGGGGATGGTTGGGACAGCAAGGACCCTGTTGCCCTCAAAGCTCTTACAGGAAACTACAGAAAATTTAAAGGAAATCCTTTCTTAACCCTACTGGCACTTAGTAGTGGTTAGTTATGTCAGTTAACTTTGTCATTTAAATTTAGATGTTTACAGTGAAAACCCTTCTGAGCTAGTGACCTCCAGTCTTTTTCTGTAGTTAAATGAAAATGCACTTTAAGGAAACAAAAATCTCTTTATAACTGTTCTGTGGGTCAGTTATGCATTATACACTGCCAAAGCCTATTTCTCTCCAGTGATTGTAGGGAGCTGCTGGTGCCTATCCCAGATGAAGATATCATCCTAGGTCCAGTTATGTGAGGGCAGGTGGCTCATAGGTCAGAACTGGGGAGTTTTGGGTTTGTGCTGAGGGATTCTCAAATGAAATGATGTTTTATGGAAGCATAGGGTTGTATCATGATGACCATCATTTTAAATGATAGATAAAATTTTTATGACCACATAATGATCATAAAAATATGTACCAAGAATATGGGTGACTGCAGTTATAACCATTGCACAATCAAATATGCATTTATTCAAAATAAGGTTTTAATGACATAATAATTTTAATAATTCAGCTTTTTTAGGGGAAATAAATTATAATAATTTGAAGATTTCCTTTGCTGAGTCCTCAAAACAACTTAAACAACTGCAGCCTGTACTAAATTTATCTGTACTTCATATATCTTTAATTTACACTGAGGAAGAAATGCACTTAGCTTGACTCCTTGCAGGGCATAGCATTATTGTAGTAATTGTTTTAATTCTTTATGTTTCTGGAAAAGGAGTTTTTTGTCAATTGTACATTAAAAATGAATGAAAGAAAAGCTTCCCTGAAACTGCCAAATACTTTGTTTCTAAAGAATATTGATCTGGATTTTCCAAGTGAATAACAGAAAGTTCACAGAGTACTCATTTTACAGGAGTCAAGTGACCAAAATTCTTCATCATAATGACTAAAGTGACTGACTAGATCCAGTGACACTGCACTGAGTTTTGTTATGGTTTTTTTTCCTTGGCCGCCACTTTATAGTTGAGATCCCACAAAAACAAACAAACAAAAAATAAAAAACTGTTGGGGTTAGGTCTTAGAACTGGTGGCCTCAGATCTGCTCAGTAGCTCCTTTTTGTTGGAGTCCACTGTTGTAAGAATTGTGACAAATAAGATGAAGTGGGTGTCAGGCTCCTGCACAAGATAATTAGTAATTAATTTGAACACAAACTAAGAGAAAACTCGCTGAAGCAATGTAAGCATATTTTTTCAGTGGTTGGCTCAGTGTGAAAACGAATTTCATTAAAGAAAGCTGGTCTTACTTATTTCTCATCATCACCACTTTCACAGCCAGCAGATTTAAGTAAGGTTATTTAATATTAGCAACTGTGGGCACAAAGCATCCATTTGGGTTTTGTGTTTAATATCTGTGTACAACTTACTGTAATTTGGAACAAAGTACACATTTATTCCAAAGATAAAAGATGGCTTGCTTCTGGTTAATGCCACCTACACTTTTTCTTCAGATTACACGATACTAATGCGTTTGACATCAGAGTAAATCTTAGAAACCTGACACCAGTGCTGGTCTGAAGCTGTAACACACAGGTGTAGATATGCCAAGTTTCATGAGTCCCTGTCTGCTTTCAAGTCCACTGGCAGCCTAACTCTTGAAGTTCAGGTTTCCTTGGGGCCCAAGCTGTTATTTTTAAGATGATGCCACAGGTTCTGGGTATGCTTAGACAAATCATTCAAGCAACTAAAAGTGAGAGAATGACAGCTATCTGAGTCTGAAGGAAAAGGGTTGATCATTACCTGGGTATTTGCCTTACCTTTCTTGCCCTGTGGCTTGCCTGTGAGACATAAAACCCCATACACTTCATAGAGCAGCCCTAAAGTAGGGGAGACTGTGAGGTACTACTGCAGAAGTCAAGAATGTGATGATGACAGCCCTTCTCTGGGATGTGGGGTCAAATCTTGTACTGAAAATTGGGCAATGTGGGAAGAGGATCAAAATTGTCATCAGCTGAGTTGAATGTTTTAGCCTCTGCACTAGTGGCCAAGTGAGCCTCAGCTTCGGCAGACTGCAAACAGGCTTAAGAGGTTTGGGTGGTAAGTCAGTGAAATCACAGAAGCATCCAGGCTGTGTGACTGCTTCTGTGGGCAAATCCCTCTAAAACCTGTGTCACTGAGTGGGAGAGGACCTATGAGGAGAGTGCTGGGTGGGGGTCAGCACCTGGCTGCCTCCAAGAGATGAAGCTGGACAGTTCTTCACTCACCTCGTTGGTCGGTGAGCACTTCTACTTAAGCATCTGACTCCCATACTGTGTTGTTTACAGAGCTCTGGAATGATTTTGGGCTGTGATTGCCATCGGGCAGCACAGCTAATTAAAAAAAAAAAGTTCTCTGAAGACTTTGGACCTAAATCATGGCTGTTACAAGATTGTGCAGTCCTCTACAATCAGTTTTACTCTCTATTCTGTGGACAGTATTTGCTATTTTGCTGTGATGTGAAAATGCAAAACTGTTTTAATAATACTGAATTTTTGTTCCATGTTTCCATGGGTACTTTCAGAAAAAAGTAAGTACAATGTTGGTGATGTTGTGTTTGTCTGTGTGCATCTGGCATGCTTGATCATACTGTTAACAACACTTTCCTCACTTGAACTTTGTAATTGATCACCAGCTGATGAAATGATCAAATTGAGCATTTCCCACTAGCCTGATATGACACACCTTTTATAAGAACCACATCAGCAGTGTGTGTGTCACTCAGAAAAGGGCAGAATGCTGTAGACAAAGTCTTAACGGTAGGACAGCCAGAATATATATGCTGTTTTACACAAATTTGGTATAGTAGCTTGCTGTAACTGTGGGAAGCTTTCCCAACAGAGGTAGAAATTAAATGAGGTGATTCTTGGTGCTGTTCCTCCTGTCCCACTCTGTTTAAGTGTCTGGTTTTTTACCTATTCTTTCTTCGGTTTTCCTTTTCTCTCAAAGAAGAGAGGGTGAAATTCAGGCTACAAAGCAGTGCTCAGTACCAAGCAGCAGCGTGGCTGAGTGCAGTTTGTTCATTGTTCCACAGTGCAGTCTCATCAAAGATCTCCAGCTGTGGGGCTGCATGGCTCCTGTGAAGCAGTGCCCAGCAGGGAGTCATTGCTAAGGCTCTGTCTGGGTGGGCCAGGTGCTTGATGTCTCAGTAGGAGATCATGCCCGGAGATGGGGAACACAACATGAGTGGGGTCCCGTTGTCTGGAGGATGAAGGGGTGTATGGTAAAGGGGAGATGTCACAAGACAGCTGTGCAGCCAGTGGCTGGCACAGAG
This sequence comes from Peucedramus taeniatus, assembly GCA_013400575.1. Taxonomy (NCBI): domain Eukaryota; kingdom Metazoa; phylum Chordata; class Aves; order Passeriformes; family Fringillidae; genus Peucedramus; species Peucedramus taeniatus. The sequence goes on from WBNO01029807.1 coordinate 322,519, forward strand.
TTGGTACCCAAGGCTGTCGTGATGTTCCCACACAAATGAGGTCTGAGATCCCCACTGTACTGTGCTAACCAAGGGCTGTGCTCTGAGGGGTCACAGGACTGACCAGAGTTACTGCTGCTCAAATGTACTTTTCTGTTCCCTGGGCTGCCTTTGCTGGCTTCTCAGCTGGGGAAATTAAAAGATCTAGAAAACAGACTGTAGAAGTGAAGTGTAGTAGGGAGGGGCTGAGGCTGGAGGCACTTCTGAAGTGCACTTAGATTTAAGATAAACTTGGAAATCCAATAGATATCACACTGACTGAAAATGTGGTTTGTGGGCACTTCTTTCTCTCAGTCACTGTGATTCGTGTTCTTCACTGTTTCCTTGTTCTTACCACTTATAAAACAATCACTTGCATGGCAGTTTGGTCTCTGAAAACCAGTCTGCTTCTCTCAAGACATAGCAAAAGGGGCTAAAACCTCTGGAAAAACTGTCAGGCTATTACTTGGTGCAATGAATTTTTGTTCTCACTAGAAGAGCAAGAATTGTAATTTAACTGTAGAATTGTGAGCTAATAAAGTTGTCTTAATTTTTTTTTTTTTTTTTGTTTTTTGTTAAAACAATTATTTTCTTTACCATAAGGGAGAAATTCCTTTTATTTTAGCTCTGAATACCTGTTATTATCTATTTTGTTAACCATGATCAAGACACACAGTCACAGTAAAATGTAGAATGAATGTACAGGAGTCAAGCAAACAGAAATCAAACATACTATTTATCAGGTAGAGCATTATTTCTCATCAGATCTTAAACTCCAAACTTCAGCCTATTCCTTTAGAGGAAGATGTTCTAAAATACCATGTTTTTAACATGAACCTAAAAAAGTTTTCTGGAAATGGGTTGCATTTGAGGAAAGTGTTGATCATATGCATCATGGGTTGGAGGGCTTGAAATAAAATATTTGGTTTAGATCTTTCTGAATTCTTATTGCTTCCAACAGTGACAGCTACAGTGACCTAAGTGATGACAGCTCTCCAGAAAAAGAGTTTCCTTATTCTGATACAAGCTGAAATGATTATATGAGAGCCCAGAAATGGATGATGCTATTGAGGTAAACTGAAATGTTTTGATGCTGCTTTATGACACTGATTTATTCTAAACTTAAAACAGGAAATAAAGTTACTTAATTCTCCCATTTGTTTCAAGTCCCATCTGAGAGCTTATGTCTTCTTTCTTGTTTGTAGCATTTAATTGTTTTCCTCTTCTGCTGCTTAGCTCTGAAACTGAGATATTAAAGTCTGCTAAGTATTTTGGGTGCGTCTTTTATGTAGGATGCTGGACAAAACCAAGTTGTGTTAGTGTTTGAAGATTTATTAAAAATACATTTTAAAATTATGTTTCATTTTTCTGTGTCCTCAGTTTACAATTTAGAATCACTTCAACTACACTGTGTAGACATTACTTTTAATTTTGCCTTAATATTCACCTGTAATTGCTTCTGATGCATTGATACAACAAAGACATCCTAACATAAATACTTGTATTTAATCTGCAGAGTGACAGAGATACAAACAGGTTTTATCAGATTGTAGCTTTGTTTGCCATAGGCTTTGCCAGAGTGATGCTGGATTGGTTGTTTATTCACCTGTAAACATGGTAATCATGAATTTCCTTTTAGTTTGAAGGTTTTATTTCCTCTGAGACACCTGATCTCTGCAGGTTCTGGCCTTGAAACTTGGTCTTACTTTATTTTTTCCTATGCAGATTCATCAAAGTTGGGGCTGGTATGACACTCTCATTCAGCTTTTCAGTACTTCTGAGCACTTTTGTGAGGAGGGCACAACTTTTCCCTCTGATTATGTCTCACATGATGTTGATGCTAAGCAGCTGTGCTGAGCAGACAATTAAGGCTACATATGAACAGCATTTCTGCCTGGTGGTCTCCTCATCCAAGTAGTGGCATGAGATACTAGAAATTGGAATTAAGTCCTTAGATGCGTGGGTTTCTTCTGTGATTTTCAATTGGATTATTTTTTGGTCTCCTGTACTACATGTTAAAGATAATGATCCATCCCCAAATCATGAAAGCAAAGAACAGAATGTTAAGTGAGTTAATGACCTGGTACATACAGTGCTGAGGCCTGTCCTAAAATAACAAAAGAATTGACAAAATGTTCCTTTTCACTCTTGCCTGGATCCTTTCCACCTCCAAACATCACAGTGGTTCTGTTTCTTGAGACCAACACAAGGTACAGGACAGTCCCTCTGGAAAAGCCCTTGATTTCCTCAGTGGAATTTATGAATGGTAGTTCTCTGTTTACTGTTGCAGTGTGACCTGTTCAGTGCTTGGATGAATTTACTTTTGTGATGCTTTTAAATGGCTATCAGTAGCCAAACTGATTTTGTTTGAACATGTCACTAGTGGATACGAATTGTTATTCAACAGAATTGATCCAGAAAAGATAAAATAACTAAATCCAGATATAAAAGAATGAGAAAAGCATTGGCTTTTTTTTTAATCTCATGGTTAATTCTACCCATTAATCAGAACTGCATACACATGGAGACTATATTTAGCTTTGTGGTTTCACTTTAGATAAAATGCATCTACTTGTAGAATTTACATAGGACTACTTTGAAATGAGTCAACAAATTTGAGTGAAAATCACGTAAGGTTGAAATACACTGAGTTAAAGATGACATTTTTTTAATAATTGATTTTTAACATTTATTTTTCCTTCCTCTCCCTCTTTTTATGTTACAGAAACTTGGGAACAGGACAATATTGAATAGAAGAGAGTAGAAGAGTAAGCTGCTTGCAGTTCTCATACTGTTTCTTCCTCTACTATGTTCAATAATTCTCATTACAGATGACAGTTTTACTGTTCTGTAGCAAAAACTGTTCTGTGCAAATGCTGTTTCAGAAGTTACCAAACGGTTGTGCACCTTAGCTGTAAATCATTATTACTTTGTCCCATATTTCAGAGTGAATATGTATCAATTCACTAGTTCACAGCTTTCTTGATTTCAAGGAAGATTTGACTGGTTTCAGTTTGCCTTAGAACAGGAAGAAGAAATGCATTAGTTCTTGGAAATGAGGTGGGGAATGCACTAAAGCATTTAAGGGAAAATTGTCTTACTCTTGACCAGTAGAAAACCATTTCAGGGTTTTTTTTTTCCTATCAAGCCTGTATATATCTTTTTATTACTTTTTTTGCTGTTCAATATGTACAAATGAAAAATGGTTGCTGTATCTCAGCTCTATGTGATTATAGTAATTAATGTTGAATACAAGTTTTTTCACTTTGCTTTTATAAAGGATTTGATTTCACATAAATTCATTTGCTGAATTTCTCCTGGAAGTCTGATAATGCTGAACATAATTCTGACCTACTAAATTACAGAAGTGATATTAGAAGGTGGTTTCATATTTGTATTCTGTAAGAGAGAAAGTAAATACATTCATATATTAAACTCCAGTTTTAACACTTTTGTGAAAGTTGTAGAAAAACCAGTCATAAACCTGGAGTGTTATCTGGGCTCCAGCTGTGCCACACTCAGTTAGTTACAGTAAATAAGCATGAAGCAAATTAAGTAAGGTTCACCCTTGTTTTCCTGCATCCTGTGACCACTCCATCATTGTAGCACTTATTCCTGAATAGAATGGAGTTATGTGTTTTAATTTAGAAATCACAAGTTATTCCACTGCATCACAACTGCAGACAGCCCTGCAAAGCCAGGGCTGGAGCCTGAACCATTGGGACAGAAGAGGGAGGTGAGAGGTGCTGCTCTGGGTGTAAGGCAGCATTAAGGTGTAAGGGGTGTAAGGATCCCATTAGCATTGGGGCAGCTTCAAACCTGTCACAGAAGCTGAACCTGAGCTAGGTAACTGGTGGGCTCCAGACGCTTGGGGCACACTTTTCTGTAAAGAAAAACTCTGAATTTTGAGAGTTGTGTTTCATTTTGGGTTTGGGCAAAGCATCTTCTTTAATTCATCAAAAGTCAATATTTGCACAAAAATAAGAAGCACCGTGTTCCTTATTACAGCTTTGTAAAACAGCAAATTTGAGAGCTGTGCATTGCTCTGGAAAATCTCAGGTTACACAGCAAATTTGTCTCTTCACTAAAAGAAGCTTTAATGGTAATGAAACATAAAATGTATTTTTATGGCTGCACTTTGCTAAAGTAGTTTGTGAATATGTGCCTTAGAAATACTGACAGCAGAATTGGTGTCTCTCTATGTCGTCCCCAATGAGAGACACTGGCCACTGCTTTGTCAAAAGTGAAGAATTTCCTAAGATTGTCTGTAATGTGCAAATGTATTTTCAAAACATTTTCAATAAATTGTGTTATTTGGAAGTGTTTGGGTACCTGCTAAAGAATCATGGCGTCAATTGTGAACTGTGGTGTTAAAGAAAGAATTCATCCTTTAATCATGAAGTTGCCTTTGTTTGTAAAGTAGGGGAGCAGCATCCAAGTTTGGATGGGACTACAGGGTAGGTATTGCACTGAACTGATTCTGTGGACAGAGCTGTATCTCACTGAGTGTGTCCAGTCCAGTATTGCATCTTGGCAGCATGGGTTCCTCTTTCACTGACAGCTTTACAGGTGAGCTCCTTTAGCTCCTGCCTAACATACTTAATGTGTACCCTGAAGATGAGGTTGCTTCCCCTTATTTAACTGCTTGGAGATATAACCTTCATGTGCTAGTGTGTAATGCCTGCAGAGGCTGGATCTAGTGAGGAGGATTTGGTTGACCAAGCAGACTATTCCTCATCAGGGATTCTTGTGGGAGGGTGGGCCAGATGCTGCATTAGGTTGCTGTTTTTCTGAAGCCATAATTATATCAGACAGAGTGTGACTGTTGATTCAGAATAGTACCAAAAAAGGCTTTCTGTGACCTGAGATTCATGAGACTCTGGCACACTACTTCTGAAATCCTCTAGAGGCATCTAAGCCCTGGCTTTCCAGGAAGACACTGGAAGTTTTGAGCAATACCTTAAAAGTAGAGGTGGAGTTCTCTGCAAGAACCTGTGTAAGCAGGAATTGCAACCCAAAGCTAAAGGAAGTTTTCAGGAAAGAAAAGGCAGATTGTCAACAATCAAGGGTAGGGGCTTGCTGCCCAAAATGATGTGGAGGATGATAAGGGAGAGTCAAGTGTAAAAACAACAAATTACTTACCAACCTGAGCTAAGCTCCTCATGAGAGCTGTTACAGCTGCCATGGCAATGCAAATGAAAGTTTCTCCCCAAACTCTGTGTTATCAATGACAGTAGGGAGTGTGATTACAGCCTATAGGACTTCTGAGCTGGCAGCAAAGCCAGATCAGCACAAGTGAACAGGGGCTGTGGAAACCTATGTGGGACTGGGACTCATTTCCCACAACTTTGCTGTCTGCATACATGAGCTGACCAAAATCTGCTGAGAAAGGGAGTGAGGTGGAGCAAGGGGCACTCAGGAAAACATTGCCCTTGGGAGAACATGTGGGCTCTCCCAGAATTCTGCAGAAACTCACTCACTCAACATGACAGGGATTTGTATCATTAACAAATGATACAGTTGTTTCTGTACCTAGGACTGAATAACACAAATAGAAGGAGGCTTCTTCCCTGGGACATCTGCATGGGAGTTGTGGTGTATTTCTGTGCTTCAGCATTTTATCCCATGCAGTGCTTAGTTTTTCCCTGCTAGAAAAGTGAATTGGTAGCTGTTAGCTCTGTGATAACTTCCACACAAACTCTTCCTCTTATCACTTGACCCTGTCCCCACTGTTGACATAGATGGTACTTTGTTCAAGGATTTCTCACATTTTCTCAGGTAGCAGCCTTTGCATTTTTGATGACAATGAACTTAGTATCTCAGATATTTCTCCCTTTATTGGGTACTGTCTAGATTTTTCAGATATTCAGTTGTGTCTGAATTGGTAGCTACCATGTGCTAACAAGGTGAAATGAATTGAGAGCTCATCTAAAATAATTACATGAAAAGAGTCTGCATATATTCTACTATGCAGCAGGCTCATATTTGTACACCTCCCCTAAAACGGCTCAGAATATTTACATCAGCATCTATTTGATGTCCAAAGAAAATGTCTATGTTGCCTCAGTTGGAAATTCCTTCTGAATAGCAATTCCAGAAATGCTTATCTTCCAGTTTCTAGTTGATTGTCTTGATTTTACCTGTAAACATGTTTTTAATTTTTTTTTAAAATGTGATTTAACTTTTCATGGAACACAGAAGTGGACCAGTTCTATTGTTCTTTATTCATATAAAAGTAAGTCATCTTGGGTACTGTCTGGTTTCTTGCTCTCTAAAATACCTCATGGATTGCAGGATTTAACATCCTGCTGTGACCTAGCTGACCTAATGCTGGAATAAAGTCTATTAAAATGTCTTTCATCTTGTAAAAATTGTGTACTTTAATCTTTAGACTTTGATGATTTGTTTGTATATGGAATATTTTCCCTGCTTGTAACATCCTAATTCATTTCAAGAAATTGGTTGCCTTATTGGACTCCTGGTAACATGCTCTCACAAATTTGGATCAGAGCCTAGAAAACCAGTTTTTCCTGAAGTGTGGAACCCATTCTGTATTTCAGGAGTGCTCCTTGAAAGGTAGGGCTATATTTTATATTTATATGGACCCTCAGTTAATAATTTAATAAACTTAAAAGTTGGAAGATGTTAGTGAAATTCACAGTAGCATCATTTGGATAACCTAAGGACCGACCCAAGTCTTGGATTAAAGCCTAATCCAAGACTCCATATATTTAAAGGAATAGTTAGGATAGTCTGCTCTGAGCTTCTGCATAACATATCCTCATCCAATAGCAGCTTTAATAATCCCTGATTTCACAGAGTCAATCTGAGCAATAAAAATATGACCTCAGGTATCTTTTTGTTTGAATATCACTTGTGCTACCTTTGGAATATGGTCCTCATTGCCTAAGTATAGATTTGCAATTTGGAGAAATAGTGCAGTTTTGGAGCAAACCTTCTTACTCCATGTGATTGATTTCCCACAGCAGCTGTTGTGCACCAGACCTCAGATCCTTTTCAGGAAATAAAATTTGAAGATTCATTCCAAAACCTGGTGTAATTCAGTTCTGAACCCACCCAGGGAAGAACACTGCCACAGAATGCCTCTGATGTGCACGCAGTGAGTGTGTGCCAATAGAAAGCTTTCAAATCATGGAGATACCCTGTGATACCCCAAAATGTTTGCTATCCTGTATGGGTGTTGTATTCACCTTCCTATCAGCCTTTGTTTTGTTTTTTGGGGTTTTTGTTTGTTTGGTTGGTTTTGGTTGTGGTAATCACATATCCTCTGAACAGAGAGAGACATAATTCTTTCCCAGGATTTTCCTGGAAAGCTGTGAAAAAGGAATGGGAAACAAGTCTTATCTTCACTTGCTGCACCTCTTGTTGTGCACATGTGGAATAAGTTATGGAGATTGTTTACCAAAAGGTGGTTTCTTTATTGGCCACTGGTGATGGTTGTTTGGATTGATTGACCAGTTGGAGCCACGTGTGTATCGTGACTGTCTGGCAAGGGCAATGGGTTTTTCTGGGTAGTGTAATATAGTATAGTATAGTATAATGCAGTAGCAATAAAGCAATTGTTCAGCCTTCTGCAATCATGGAGTCAATGCTAATTATTACCCAGCGGGGCCCGCTGCTACAATGTTTGGTTTTGTTTTTTTCAGTGTAGAAAGCTTCCTCAAGGTTCCACACAGGCACCATGCTCTGAGTTGCTGGGGATGTGTTCTCACATAAGACCAGAAACCAGGCAGCACAGTCCTGGAGTCACCTGATCTGGTCCTCTTTGAGCTTGCTAAGTGTCCTACTTGAGTGATGGGACACTGCAAAATACAGCATCACAGACAGTCCTTTGAGCCTTGCTTGTATAAGCACCTGCATGCTTATACAGCCATGCTTGTATAAGCACCTGCAGTGCTAAATATTGATGCCTATGTATGAGCTACTCACCACAGGCTCCTTTTGTCCTCAGCAAACAAGCCAGGAACTTTTCAGTCAGCCTTAGCAGATCAGATGAATTACCTGTGGGTATTGTTTCTTTCTTGGCATGAACTTTAAAAAAGAGCCTGGCCCAAATGGCTAAGATACATAAGATACATGTTTGGTCAGATGATTCTATTCCTGGTAGGTCCTGATAGGTATAAGTGCTGAACTGGGAATCAGTCACTACCATCTACTCATTGTTACTAATCAGCTAGATGTATCTGTCTCCCTTGTTTTTGGGGGCTCAGTTGAGCAGTCTCACCCCCGGACAGCCTGAACTTCCCCAGAATACAAAATTCATTCTTTTGACCTCAAACCCATTTTTGTGTTAGTCAAAGCCTTGAATTTAGCAACCCTTTCTTGTTGAAGCCCAGCCAGGGGCCTGTCCCTGTGTGTCCCCAGTGTGGGTGCTTGGGTAAACATCTCTGGCTGCCCTTGCTGGGACCATCTCCACACAAGACACAGCAGCAGCAGAATCTGTCATCATGAGTTATCATGTAGTGCCTCCCTCCCTGGAAAAATAACAATCAATTTCCCAGGGCACTCCCCCGGGACGTAGGAGACATGACCAGTTTCCTCCTGAGTTTCAGAAGCAGACAGGCTCCCTCTCCTCTGGGGGCTACCCACTCCTCCAGATTAAAGCCACTTCTCAGTATCAATGTTCATGGCTCTCATAATATCAATCTAAAACCAATCATAAAACTAAATCCCCAATGGTTCTGTGTTGGAAAAACAGCAAGGATATAATTCTGCAGGTGAGGCAACAAGAGGTTCCTTGAAAGGCAGGAGGGGAGAGCACCTAAGCCCTTGTCTTTAGACTGTGTATGAATTTTAAATAGATACTGAACAAAAGACAGAAACTGTCATTGGAAAAGGAGCCAGAGCACAGGACTCCCAATTGTTAAACCAGTGCCATAAAAAGGAGGCTTTCTGGTTTTGGGTAAGTAAGTCTTGAACTCTTTGGGGTGGCACAGACTGAACAGAAAGGAGTGACAACACCTCCTCTCTTTTTTCTCTCCTATGGATGGAAGCTGCTGCATCACTGCTTCATCCATCCACTTATTGTCCCTGCTGGCTTGTAAGAGCCTGTGCCAGTTTGTGCTGCTGCTAGTGCCAGCCTCAGGCAGTAGCTTATTATCTTTACCTCTGCTGGATATGCTACTCATCATCTGCCCTACCCAGGATTTTAATTTATTTTATCCCAAAAAGGGATAGACGGAAGCCTGTACACATAAAAGAAAACTGTTCTCAGCATAGTTCCAATGCCTGAAAGAGCTTGAACTCTTCTTAACATACCTGCCTAATAATATGCCTTGGTTGAGTCTCTAGGTTTGAGAAATTGAAAAGGCATCCAAAATCTTGAACAGTCAAAACACTGACTTCTAAGGCTTGTGGCTGGCTAATGTACTTCCTCTGTGTTTAGTCTTGGGAACATAATGTGCCATCTTTTACAAAATTTGGGCAGTGCTAGTGTATAGTTGACTTTGAAGCAGGTCACCAATTTAAAGATTCTTCTGTGTGTGTTATCTTACTGCCAAACTTTTGTTTACAAACTCACAGGGATATCACCCTTGAGAGTATCTCCTTTCAGTTTCACACGAGCTTTAAGAAATAAAGGTTTTGACCAACAAAGATTTCTCTCCAACTCCCTGAAGATACAGAGCTCTCCTGGCTACATGAAGTTAGATAGGAGCATAATATTGTGAGCAGAGAGAACCAGACCTCCTGAGGGGCATGAACTAGATTTGCTATCACATAACTAAGTGAATTAGGGATGAGATTATCCATGTAATGATCTGCTCTTTACTGAGGGTAATGCAGCTCTGATTTCGCTGGGGAACAGAGACATGATTGCTTGCTAATTTGAAAAGTGTGTAGGAGAACTCCTGGGATTGTTTTATTTGAGACTTTTGAAAGAAGCTTAATAGGGTGGGTCAGAGGAATCACACAAAGGTCATGCTTGTGTGCTTTTTATATTGTTGCAGTGCTGCAAATGTAAAAGTTCAACCAAGATCATAGCTTAAAATATGACTATATAAAGTAAAAATCTAGGTACAAATTAGAACAGTGGTGACAGTGGCAGTCCTCTGAAACTGCTTTTTCTGAGATGATTTGTCCAATATCTGTTGGTTGTCTCATTGTGTGAGAAGAACATGTGAGTGTGAAAAAGTTAAAAGACCATCACCCAGTCTGTTTGTTTTGTTCTTTAACAGTAAGGAGCCTTAACTTACAAGGCTGCTAATTGATGTCATTTTTGTTTCTACTGTACAAGCTTAAAAATTCTGGTAATATTTGCTGTAGTGTTCAGAAACATGAACTTGATAAAAGAATGAGTGTCTGCTGCTGTCTGATCTAATACCCTCTGCTTTGCTGACTTTTTGCACATGGGTTAACACTTTGACTGTGGAGTTAGAGGAGAAGCAAACTTGATGGCAGATGTAACTGTCTTCATGAAATGAAAGCACTTATTTAGAAGTGTTTTGACATGCTTTTGGGTCATTTGAAGGAGAGCTTGTGTACTTGAAATTTAGTTTGTTTTTCCCAACAATATATCTTAATCTAATAAAAGCACTACTTCACCCCAAAAATCCATATCCCTCTGCAGAGCCTTCCTATACTCCAGCAGATCAACACTCCCTCCCCCACAACTTGGTGTCATCTACAAACTGACTGAGGGTGCACTTGATTTCCTCATCTAGATCATTTATAAGGGTATTAAATAGGACTAATAATGAGCCTCAAGGGACCCCACTGGTGACCAGCCACCAGCTGGATTTTTCTCCATTCACCACCACTCCCTGGGCCCAGCCATCAGGCAGTTCTTAACCCACTGAAGAGGGCACCCATCCAAAGCACGGGCTGCCAGCTTCTCCAGAAGAATGCTGTGAGAGAAGTAGCAAAGGATTTACTGAGCTCCAGGTAGACACATCCACAGCCTTCCCCTCACCCACCAGGCAGGTCACCTTGTCATAAAAGGAGGTCAGGTTGGTCAAGCAGGACTTGCCTTTCCTCAATGCTGGCTGTGCTGGCTGGGCCTGATCCCGTGTGTGCCACATGATGGCACTCAAGATGAGCAGCTCCATGACCTTTCCTAGCACCAAGGATGGACTGACAGGCCTGAAATTCCCTGGATCTCATCTGTCCCCATAGGCCTGTCAGCATCTAAGTGGCACAGCAGATCACTGACTGCTTCCTCTGGATTGCAGGGTGTCTATTCTGCTCCCCATCCTTGTCTACCAGCTCACAGTTGCCCAGAGGATAACCTGTCTTTCTGTTGAAGACTGAGACAAAGAAGGTATTTTCCAGCCATTCCATCTCAGAGTTTTTCTCACTCTTGCTTACAATGTTCGCCTCCACATGTAACAAAAGATGCAGATTTTCCTTAGCCTTCTTTTTGTTGTTAATGCATTTATAAAACCACTTTTTTATTACCTTTCACAGCAGTGGTCAGATTGAGTTCTAGCTGAGCTTTTGCCTTTCTAATTCTCTCTCTACATGACCTGAGGACATCCTTGTACTCTTCCTGAATTGCCTGCCCCTTCTTCCAAATACCTTAAACTCTCTTCTTTCCCCCTGAGTTCAAGGGAAAGCTTCCTGTTTAGCCAGACTGGTCTTCCCCACTGGCTTATTTTTTGGCACATAGGGATGAGCTGCTCCTGTGCCGTCAAGATTTCCTTATTTAAAGTATGTCCAGCCTCCATGGACCCCTAAGGGCTGTTTCCCAAGGGACTCTCTGAACCAGTGTCCTGAACAGCCCAAAGTTCACCCTCCTGAAATCCAAGGCAAAGGTTTTGTTCCCATTCCTTACTTCCAGCTTCGGGTGTCCAAAGGCAACATTTGGCCTTCTCCCTTCAGCTAAGCTGAAAATGGTAGGAAAAATTTATGCTTCAGTGGCATTGAGAACTTAATTGCTTTAAAGGTAAATTGACACAAAGGACTTTCTACTGCCAACTTACAATTAAAGATTTGTATAATAAGGTGAATCTGTAACACAGGATTGAGATGCTACCACACAGGATAACCATTTTAGTTGCCTGAATTAATAATTATTTAATAATACATTTATTTATTAAGAACTTAATTCCAGAACATAACCCAGAACTTCCCCTCCCCTTTTGAGATGAAATATCCCTATTTGCTTCCTAGTTTTAATTTCTTCTACTAAGTAAAAAAGTCTTATCGCAAGTGAGCTTTTTAAAAAAAATTTATGTGTGCTGGTCATATTCTTTGTAGGGCAATTTCTTATTGGGGGGAACCTGGAACATTTTTGCTTTCACACAGTCTGGTTGTCCTTACTACCAACTGGGGATTTTGCTATTTATTCGTAGGAGAATCCAGTCTGAAAGTAAAATATATGATTCTGCTCTTTTATATGCTGTTTTCTTTAGTCATCTAGAAATGGGCAATATAATGACACATTCTTCTGAATTTCCATTTGATTTCAGTCACTGCCTCTGAGCAACATATTTTGGCTTCAGTTTATTTCCCACAGCCAAGAAGACTAGAATCTCATTTTGGCTTAATTGAAATAAAAATGCCATGGAAACTGTGAAAAGGCATTCCCTAGATGTAAAATCCTAGCCTTGCTGAATTCAAACACTGGCTGAACCTACTCCACAGCTGCCTTGGTCTACTTTTAGTGTAATCTTCATTAAACACAGTGTCTGTACTGAGTGTCTTTCCCATGCTACCAGTGGTGACTCTGCAGCTGAGGTGTTATTTTTATTTTTGCCCAGTGTTCCAGACAGCTGTGCAGTATGTGTGCTTTGGAGCACATGAAATGCCCTTTTTAAGTGTTCTCATTGCCATCAGAGATGAGGGGGGAGCCCCAGAGCAGTTGCCTGTGACTTCAGGCCAGAAGTGCTCCTGCCAAAGCTTGCTTTGGTAGCAGTGTAGCCAATGCACTTGGCCAACTCTCTGGTTGGTTTTGGCAGTAATAACTGCCTTTTACCTAGGTATTTCTAGCCTATTTCCATGAAGTTTGCTGGAATTCAACATTTCTGACATCCATGTTTATTTGTTGCACTTGTTTGAAAATTTCCTGAAAGTTGTGAGAACTGACAGACTGAGAAAGGGAAAAATGCAGCAGTCACAGAAATAATTTTTTTCTTATGAAAAGAGGACAAAAATTATTATAATAATTGTATTTTTTTAGCCTCCCAAATCTCTTACTACAATCACAGCCTTATGGCACGTCAGTGTGACAGAGCTCTTATCACAAAGACCCTATAATGTGTTTTAAAAAGATAGAGAGTAGAGATGAGCAATTCTGAAGAGTTTAATATATCACTTTAGAAAAAATTATGTTTTTGAATTGGAGTCCAGAAGCAGCCTACTGTCATGTATGCTCATAGTCATTTCCACTTAGTGCAGATTTGAAAATCCAAATATTGAATTTGGTTATGTGTAACGTATTTGGGGGGAAAGAATATTAAAAAAAAATTGCAAGTGCTAGTCTACCCTATGTAAAACTATATCCCAAAGGCCAAATTACACTATAATGTTACTTAACAATGCAATGAGCTGTAAAATAGGCAATTTTTATGCAGCTGAGCCCTCAAGCTTATTCTTCCTTCTAAGGCACTGCTTTCTTACTGTGGAAAGAAACAAGTGAATAATATACATTGCCTTTTTTAATGTTCATTATGCTGCTATCATTTTTGAACAGGGAGGACAATGAGATAATCTAAATGATATAGATCACTTGTTTTCTTCCCTAATAGGAAAGATAATGAATGGCTTTGTTTTGATGGTTTTATTGCCTGCAAGATAATGAAATATCCCAGCATGGATTTCATTAGACTTTCTCTAGTCTCACTATGATACACCCATTAAGGGACCAGATCTCCTCTTTGATATAAATGGAACCAGATATTACTAAGATTTTAGCACACTGTGAAAATCTGGGCATGAGTGTAACCAAAACTGGTGGGTCTTCAGATCAAGGCTGGCTTTGGCCATGAGAGATACAGAAGCACTAATGCAATTTATCACAGTGAAATAGCTCATGATGACAAAAGTGTGAAGCTATGAGAGCTTTGGCATCTAAACTTCGTCATTATTCACAGGGCTCAGGGTTAGCATGTGCTGCTTAAATATCCAAATCCTTGCTCTTGTTTCATCTGGTGGCTTTCAGGGGTGGGGCACAGAGCAGACTTTGCTGTCCTGCCACCAGCAAACCAGTCCCATGGAGAGTGTCAAGGATCTGTGCATCAAGACAGATGCAAGGAAGGACTCCCTATGGCATCAATCAGGGAGCATTTCAGCCACCTGGAGTTGGAGAAGATAAGCTATAGTGTCCTTCAAACAGCCATGTTGTCTGTATTCTCATCCCAAGGATGAAAGGAGGAGACTAGGACTAGAGGGAACAGAGACATATGAGCCCCATGAGGTTTTCTTCTGCTAAAGCTTCATGTTCTTATAAAGAACAGCTGCATTTTTAATTTCTACCAGAATGACAACAAATGCATGTTGGAATAAGACCAGGAAGACACATTGTATGAAAAAAAAAATTCCCTATTTGATTCTTTCATGAATAGGAGATGTTTGGAGCTGGAAGTAGGATAAGCCAGAGGGTAAGGTTATGCAGTGACTTAAAAAAGTTGTCAATTTTTTGTATTTTTCTTTTTTTTTTGACAATTGTTCATTGGGAAAAGCCTGACACTGTTCTAAGGTTTTATATATGCCTTTTGGATGGAAGGGATCAGGAACCACAGGAGGCCACACAGAGATGAGCAGCAGTAACTAAAATAAAAACAGATGAAAGCTGAGAACAATTTGAAGGCCTCAAGTTAATGGGCTATGCCACTGCTGATGTTTTGTCATTTCTTTCTTTTCTTCTTGTGATCTCTGCAACAGATAATTACTAGCTCCCATCAGTGACTATTTTCTTGTATCAAAGTCTTGTAATAATACTCCAAATAAAAAAATTGGCAGCAAATCTAAACCAAACTAGCGCAGGGAAAGAAGTTACTCACACTGCTTGCTGCAGTTTCCTTAAGGTGACCCTCACACTCCCTAAAGCCAGGTGTGCCTGCCAAGGGAAGAGAATAACAGGTGTGATGCCTGCCTGGGCTTTTATCTCCTGAGTTCCCTTCCTTGCCATGGAACAACTTAGTGAGGGGCTCTCAGCCAGACTTGACCACTGCACTACTGACACCATTAAATGCTGCAATTTGAGATGAAGAGAGGAAAGTGGGTATCTGTTCTTCCCTCTCTCTCCTTTTACTTGTCTGAAATGGGATTAGTCCTTTGCTACATCTGAAACCACAGCAGCAGTTTTCTAAAGGTGGCTGTGGAACAGTCCTTGCACCATGGCTTTTCCCCAAGATGGGAGTCAGCTAAAAACCTGCCCTGAAAAAAATCAGGTTATCTGATAGCTAGCATAGGTTGAAACAAGATTTCAGGTTTTCAGCCTATTTTGTGAATAATGAATTGAGATTCTCAGCATTAAGTGTGTCTCCAGTTGTTTTCTGGCTCCTTTCCCACCAGTGCAGATAGGGAAGCTGAAGGGAGATGTGTAGTACTGACAATGCCTGTCTTCATGACTGCTATAGACAAGCAGCAGACACATCAGGGGCTCTGTCTCATGAAGCAAAATAGCAGGAATGCCAGGCTGGACTGCTGGCTGAGCTTCTCATCAGTCACAGCTCTGCATGTCTGATTCAGTATTGTACAATGACACCTGCTTTTAAAGAACACTAAAGCAAAATTATTTTGAGATGAAACTAAGAGAGAAAGTTGCCTGTGTGCTGCATTCTAATGCTTTCCCTGTGTCTGGCCTTTTTTTCCATGCAAATTTATGTCACTTTTTTGCAAAGCATGACTTAATTCATGTTTGAATTGCTTTTGCTGGGTTTTTTTCATGCATTTTCAGGATTCAGATTCACAGGAGAGGAGACACAGGAAATAAGCTGGCCTTCTCCCATAACAGACAGATATTACAAGGAAATCAAGTATCATTAAAGACTGGAGATTACTTTGTTCATCTCTCAGAGTTTGTATGCCACCCAAAATTTCCAGCCCAAATGTTTGACAACTACTGAAATACAGCAGCACCTGTTGTGTTTTCCTCATTTCTCTCTCTCTATTTTTTTTTAATTAGGACTAAATTTTGGCAGCAAACAGATGCTCTGGGACACAAACTTGTGCTAAGAATTTGCACAACATGAGGCTGAAGGCAGATCACTCCTGCTGGAATACCTGTGATAATTTCAGAGGTGATTGCTCCCCCAGGTGGAGCAAATATGAGGTAGTTTTGTCCACCTCAGGGTAAAGGAAGCCAGAGCAGGTTGTCTTCTAGTGAATATTTAATCAACATAAGAGCTGGAACAGGACTGATTAAGAAGAACTCCAATCAGTTCTCCTCACTGGGATGGAGAAGTGTTTCTATCCAGCAGGGAAGTGATAACAAATGGTTCAACAGTCATTTCTGTAGAGATGTATGATCATGGTTATATTTCCCTCTGAAGGCCCCACACAAGGAAATGAGTAGAAAAATTTTGAAGACAGCCCTTGAAAGGCTGGATTTCTTAAATAAGGAATGAAAAAAAAAAAAAAAAAAAAACCAAGCTTAAACCCACAGCAAGTCAGATAATAAAATGTTCAATTTTATTTCTTCCCCAGTGGCCTGAAAAAGATTATTTGAAAGATCATCAAGGTCTGCTCTGACAGCTACTATTAAGCTCACTGAGACTTAAATGGGTTAGGAGAGAATTCCCTCAGGCTTTATACCCACCACTTTATAGTGGTGACTCTCTCTGGCCAACCTTTGTTGCCTGGTTGGATAAAGCTTGGTTGCCTCTTCTGTTGTGGGCCAGGAATAGTCAGCATACATGCTAAAAGAGAAGAGGATTAATAAAATTAATGTGTTTATTTTGCCTTACTGACATTTTAATATGTATTGATTAGAATTCTGCTTTTATAAGAAATATTAATCTTCTTCTGTCGCTCACAGCAGTATTTTCTCCTGCCTAGTGATGTGCCATATCCTCTGCTTCCTTCCAGTCCCCATTCTTCCCCTTGTCCTGGAGTTCCTCATTGCACTGAGGAACCTCTTGCACTGCATTGAAGTTTCTGTCTGGCTTTCACTGAGGGAATTTTGTCCACATGGAAAGCACCTTTGAGAGGACACTGATATGTGTGAGACGCTCCACAGAATATGGACTAGAGCCACCACCTGGGTTGCTTGTCTCAAGACAAAATCATAGAATGGTTTGAGACAGACCTTTAAAGGTCATCTAGACCAAACCCCTCTGCAGTGGGCAGGGACATCTTCAACTAAACCAGATTGCTCAGAGCCCTGTTCAGCCTGATTTTGAAAGTTTCCAGGGATGGGGCATCCACCATCTCTCTGGCCAACCTGTTCCAGTGCCTCACCACCTTCACAGTCAAGAATTTCTTCCTAATATCTAATCAAAACCTACCATCATTCAGTTCAAAGCCTCCTTGTCCTATCACTACATGTCCTTGTAAAAAGTTCCTCCCCAGCTCTCTTGTAGCCCCCTTGAGTACCTTCTCATTTAGGAAGGTACTATAATGTCACCCCAGAGCCTTCTCTCCAGGCTGAACAACTCCAACTCTCTCAGCCTGTCTTCATGGGAGAGGTGCTGCTGCCCTCTGATTCTTTTTGGCCTCCTCTGGACTCACTCTGGCAAGATGATGTCTTTCTCATGTCAGGAACCCCAGAGCTGGATGCAGTGTTGCATGTAGGGTCTCATGAGCACAGAGCAGAGGGCCAGGAGCCCCTCCCTTGCCCTGCTGGCCACACTGTTTTTGTTGCAGCCTGGGCTGCAAATGCACTTTGCCAACTCATGTCCAGCTTTCCTTTGGATACTGGTGATGGCCCTGACCCAGTGCACCACCTTCCACTTGGCCCTCTTTAACCTCATCAGGTTCCCATGGGCCCAGTTCTTGAGCTTTTGGTCCTTTGGCTCCTCTGCCCCAGCCTCCTCTTCTTCCTGTCCCAGGCCTAGGTCTGAATCTGCTCTGCCTGGCCAGTGTTTTTATTTCTTGTTATTTTGATTTGCATCCCTTATTCATAAAGAGCTGTTCCCTCCCTCGGGTTGCTTGAGTGCTACCTAAGGTACAATTAAGTACAAATTCTTTGTTTATCCCAGGTAGGTCCCAAATGACTCACAGCAGCTGTTCAGGGGAGTTTCCCAGTGCTCCTGCAGGTTGAGAAGTTTCCTGGATTGCGTCAGAATGGATGCACTGACCTCAGGGAGGGCTGTACCTCTGGGCATTTCAGCTGTCAAACACTTCAGAGCATCTGTGGAGTGTCTGAGGACTGTGAAGCTTAGCTGAGTTTATGGGAAGCACGGTTCCAGTTTCTGGTGCTAGATTCCACTTTCTCCTGCATTTTAAGTATCCCCTCTGAAGCAAAGGTGGAAATAATCATCCTGGAAAGTTACATGGCTAAACAGTATCTTGTTCACTGCTTTGATTCTTGGAAATGGTTATAGTCTTTTTGATAACGTTTTCTGGAAAAATTAGTCAAAATTAGATATCACATATGGACAATTTCAGTTCAGACAGATGAAGCTGTGTGGAGAATATTTAGATCAAAAGCAGGTCTTCTAATAAGAAATGTCCAGCCACTTTCCTAACAGGCAGCACTACTAAATTTGCTATGACTAATCCTTGGTATTGATTTTGTTGGCTGGTTGTAAAAAGAAGTTTGTCTGACTCCAGTAATTAAATTTATTTAATTAGAATAAGTTGCTATTCCATTTGTCAGGATCACTGCTTTCTTGCCTGTTTTCTTGTTTCATGCACAGGTTCTCTTATGCTGCCCCAAAGACCATCGGACCATGGAATAAAGTTCCCATAAACTGACACTGTCTTTTTATATCTGAAGTTGTCTTTTTTCAGTAGCTGAGCCAAGCATTTAAGTAACCATATTGCATGATTTTCAAGACTTCCAATACTAAATGCTTGCAAAAATATATTTATTGTCTAGTAGACATACATTGTCTCTATCCAACTGGGATATTTTAACTATGGTTCTACTAGAGCTGAGTGTCACGCAGTACTAGACCCTCATTTCAAGAAGACAATCTCTTTTCAGTGAGTGTTTGCAGTTTCTTAGGGAGTCCAAGACTATGGAGATAAACTTCAGAACAAATGAGATGGAGTGGCCTACGTTTGTAACCTTGTCACACTGCAACTTCAGCCATTCTCCGCCTGGACACGCCTCTGTTCTGATGCTGGGTTTAACAGCTGTCTGTTACAGGGCTTTTAAAGTGGTGACAGCATAGATCTTACACTATTTCTGATTGTCCTGTTTTTCAGTTCTGAAGGCAAAGAGCTAGATTTTTTTCTGAGTATTGTCAATAAGGCTGCATTAAACGGCTCTTAGTATAGGGACAGAGACGGAAGAAGATCTTTCTCCCTCTGTTTCTCTACAGGAAGGGGATTAAATCAAGGCATTATTTTGATGTGCCTAGAAAATGGGAAACTTTCTGTGTTGCTCACAAAGGGTGATGCTGATTAGGAGAGAATTGGAAGATTGAGTGCTCAGCTGGAACAGGAGAAAAGGAGAGGTGACGAGCCTGTGATGTGTCTCCACAGTGAACACGGCAATTCAAGGTCATACAGTGAGTTCTCCTGCCCCAGCTCTTCACTCCAGCATAATCTTTGACCTCATCCCCCCCCCCTCCTCCAGGGATTCAGAATCCCTCCTCTATGCCTTACAGGAACTCTGCTCCACACAGCTCATGTTCTGCCCTTCTGCTCTGCTGCTGAGCACTAGGAGTTGCTTGTGGAGTCAGGAATCCAGAGGCTCTGGGGCCAGGTTGTGCAAAAGGCAGCTGGGTTGGGCTGTATGCCATGATGCAAGGCAAGGTGTAATGCCTCTGTTCTGGGCACTGCATTTCATTTGGATGTACGTGCCTGAACAGCACTGGGACTGTTGGAATTACATTTGTGCAACACCACAATACAGTCACAATGGCAGGGTGCCTGTAGCAGGCTGGACCTGCTTCTGCCTCCTTTCTGTGTGGAGTCCTGCAAAACTTAAGGTGCGCTGGGAAGTGCACTAAGAGTTCTCTCAAAACCCCAGGTAAGACATGCTCAAGTAAAGCACCTCTGCTGAGGTGAATTTTTGTAATGAAAATAAGCACATGAGATCATTCTGGTCTCAACCCTACTAGTGGGTTTAACAGGTCTTTTGGTTCTGTCTATATGGGCCTCAGACAAACCACATCTCTAGCTTTCCTTAATGAAGATTTTTTAAAAAAAGTTGCTTGATGCCAAAAGCAACCTATCCTCAGAGCTTTCTGCATCAATCAATGGAATAATTAATGACTGGCCATGAAAAACAAAGAAAAGACTAGAACTAGAAAGACATTCTGAGGAAATGGATGCTTTATGGGGCACCCATAGAAACTGAGGTTAGTTTCTTACACCCTGTGATGTGCTAAGATCAGTAGCAATCAGCATCCAGAGACCTACTTGGATGTTTCTGAGATGAAATCAAGCTTCATATACTGCTGGCTTCTCCTGGGCCCTGTAATGCCCAGGGAAGCTCAGAAGCATGACTGGTAGCTGCTATGGTGTGGTGGTTGTAATATGGCAAGAGAAGCACTTTCCAGGCAGAATAAACCTCTCCACTGGCTTGCAAGGGTAACTACTGCATATGCTACCATAATTCTTCCTGCTCAAAGGACAGTCCAACAGAAAAGCTGTCAGGCTCCTGACAGACTGGGCCGAGTTGGACTGATCCCCAGCCTGGAAAATCAGAGCTGTCTAGAAGAATGAAAGAGAGAGGAAGACTCATTCTCATCACAGCTCCCACAGGACTTGGGCTGAATTTGCACAGAGTTGTCATCCCTTGCTGCCTTTAGTTTGCCATCTGTAATGGGCACTATCCCACAGGGTCTGAGTAGGGGTGGGTTGGTGACAATGTCAGGATCCACCAACAGGGCCAGAGGAAGCAAAGTGGTGAGTCATGTCCAGAATCCATCTGGCAGCAGCAGAGAAACTGCTGCAATGTGACTTTGAGGTTCACACAAGATGCAGGGGCAGGCAGGACCTGGACATGACAATGACCAGGATGCTGAGTGGCAAGGGATGCCACAGAGGACAGGGACCTGTGGTGTGAGTCCAGGCAGGGCCAGGGAATCTCCACATGCTTCAAATTTTGACATTTGTCTTACTCCAAAGGAGTTTTACAGTATAGCTTTCTATAACAAATATTTAGTTTTGATTGGATACTGATAAGGTGAAATATGAATGAATACACACTTAAAAAGTAGGTTTACTTTTCTGCAACTCTTCAGTATTACCATGAAGTCCAGTATGCAATATTAAGTCGCTGCTCAAATGATGTCATTCTGGACATAGTAGCGAAACATCTTGACCACCTGAATAGCTCCCTCAAACCAAGATCACATCTTTTTTTTTTTTTTTTTTTTTTACATAGAATATTTAGTTTGATAAGGAATAAGGAACAAAATGAGCTGAAAACAGTGTTGAACATAGCATCTTGTGTTTCTTCTTGTCTAGAAATAACATTCTCAAGACCTTGGTGTATGAACTTGTTTCCGTGTGCAAGCGCATGAAGCAGTTCTGGAATAGTTCAAGTGTGGTGGAGAGAACTGCATGAGCAAATTCCTGTAACCCTGGCAACATCTTGTCTTGAAAACCTCCAGCTTCTTCCTTTGTATGTCTTGTTTCCCTTAAATCTAGCAACTAGGTCAAATCCTCTAGTTCTCCGACGTGTGAAGCAAAACGCTTCAGGTGATTCTACAGACACTTGTAAGGATGGCAGTGGGAAAGGCTTTTTGTGCTAGTTTTAAAAAAACAAATGTACTATAGTACTGTGTGATTCACAATTAATTCATTCATGTCTTTGACTGTTTTTTTCCCCTAGTGTTAATATCTGTGCTTGCTTGTGTGAATGCATTTGACTAGATTGAGTATTTCTTCAAGTTAAAAACATTTAAAGAATTGCAATATAATAAGGAAACTCTTTTCTCAGATGTAGAATGAAGAACCATGGAAAAAACAGTGAGGCACAATTTTCCTGGATTTTCTCTGTATATTTCTCTGTATAGAGAAGCAGGCATTCTTTAGACTGATCAGATAAAAATGAAAGAGCAGATCAACAATGAAAAAAGACAATTTGAAAATCACGAAGATTATAATGGCAGAAAAAGGGCACTCCCTTAGACTTTGTAATGTACTTTAAATCAAATAAGTTCATTCAGCAGAATAGGTGCTCAAATAGACATATTCCATCACAGAAAGCCTTACAAATAATTAAACATTATTGTGTTTTCAAGTGAGCCCAATAATTCTTAACTTGATGATAAAATATGCCAATTTCCATTAAAAAAAATTTGAATTCAAAATGCTGAATGCAGTCAAACTAGAAACTTAGGCAATATTCATCCCATAATTCTAAAAGCATAATTAAAGGCAAGGAACTAGATGAGGAATGGTATAAAACACAATGTAGATTTGCAATCTCCTGACAGTAGATTTTGTCAGTCTAACTTAATACTTATCCCTCATGATTCAATTAGATTTTGATAAAAGGGGAGTGAAATAGCTTCAATCTGTCTGGACTTAGGTTAAACATTTCTTCACTGTAAATGATTAATAGGGCTGGAGTTTTTGTGTGTTAATTTGTATATGATAACTAAGGAAATGTCTGATAAACAAAATGCAAGGGATGAGGGGAACTAATCAGTACTAGAAAAAAGAATAACTGAATTCCTTGGGTACTGGATATGGGACTCAGAAATATCTTAAGAGTTTGGCAGAAAAATTAGAAACATGCAGATGAGTTCTTGGTGGTAACAGCTGGGAGGGAGGAACAGTACTGGAACAAAAGATTACTTTAAATCTTGACATAATAAAGAAATAATGACATTTTAGAAGTCAAAATTATAATGTCTCTAGGTAGCTAAAATTCCTGCTGTGGGCTGGAGTTCAGCAGCTGGAAACAAAGGAAGAAGGAACAAGTTACTGTTATTTTGAGCAGCAGCATGGTGAGCAGGTTGAGATGGAGCTGTGAGAAGGCCAACACAGGGCCAGTGGCTGGATCAGGCAGAGTGCTTTCAGCAGACACTGGAAATGTCTTATTTACCCTCTGAGAACCACTGATAAGGTCCCACCCAAAACACCGCACTTGCTTGTGATGATCTGTCCTTTCTGAAGAGGAATAAGAACATGGGTAAGAAGGAGAGGAGAATCAGAAGAAAGGAAACCCCATTTTCTGTCAGCTAACCAAAGGACCTCACTGCATTTAACTGACCTAAATGCTGATACAAGAACTAGAAATAAGCAAGGACAAGAACAATTTCCAAATGGAAATGAGCCCAATGCTCCTAACCAGTAGATGATCACTTGTATGAGTGAAAAATAAACTTAGATACTTGTCTCTTTATGGAAAAAAATGTGTGTGACATGGCTTATAGAGATAACAGAAAGCTAGATCTGATGACCCAAGAAAATCCTTTCTCTCTTAATCTCCTCACATGGTCTTATACTCAGGAAAAGGAGAGGAATTTGGGCAAAAATCCGCCAAATTCTCTTGTCTTTCAAATGGGCATGGAATGGGAAAAGGGGACATAGTTAATGTCTGTCTGAATATTGATCTAACCAGATATCCACTAGACTGCTTTATTCTGAGATATTTTCCTATTAGAGTAAACCAGAGCAGTTTGTTCAAAATACAGTTTCTCAGTACCTTGTAGCAAGTAGTGAAGAAATATATTTACTTATTTAATCACCATTATCAATACACTTACTAATACTCATCTAAGAACAACTTGTAAAACATTGAAGGGGCTGTACAGAGGAGTGTTATAATGTACAGGTGTGTGCAGAGGCATTAAATTACAGAATAGGAACAGGCTGTGTAAATGCAGCAATTATTTGGATAATTCCAACTACATGTGCTAGATAAATGGAAAGTCTTTAAATGTCTGCTTTCTTGTTGACTCCCTTCTGAGACATCTTATACTCTATATTAAATACAGGATATAAAATACAGAGCCTACAAGTCTGAGAGGGCCAGATAGTAAGGTGGATGATGATGCCAACAGAAACTTTTGCCTACTGCAAGGGGTCTGCTGAAAAAGGAAAAGCACTGCAGGAGACGGATATGAGGTTTGCATATGGAAAAATTATCCCTTAAATCCAGCTTGTTTATGAATCTTCTGCTTGTATTGAAAGTTCTCTCATGAATAGCTGTGTTTTTTGCAAAGTGAGATATTGCTATGATGAAAAGAAATGACATTTCATTTATTGAAATTTACAATTAGCACAAACATTGCCTGTTGTTGCTGCACTTTTCAGAGACTAAGCTGAGACTCAGTTTTCAGAGACTGCTTTTGGGTATTTTTTTCCATGCATTTGGAAACAAACACAAAAGCTGCCTTATATGACTGTACATAAGAACTTAAATAACTGTCCTTTTGTATTTATTTTTTATGTTTTATGTAGAAAATATTGTGAAATCACTGATGCAATTATTTAATTCCCTTGTGTCTATGTAATGTCTTCCACTTGACTATAAGGGTGTCATTACGGTAAAGGCTTTTCTTTTACAAGAAAAAACAAAAGTACTGATGCTACTTCTGGGAATGATGATAAAATTGTTCAGTTGTGGGGGGTCATATGTGCTGGTAATTACTTTTATATTTAGAATCGGAAATGACAATCCGAAATCAGAATATCTCATTAGTAGTAATGCATTTTAATTTCTGACAAGTGAAGTATTCCCAAGGAAATGACAGATGTTAGAACTACAGCGAATTACATGTGGCTTAAGATACTTCAAAAAGTGGCAAAACATAAAAAATCCTTAATTGCCTAGAGTAACAGTGTGAATCAGTCTTTGCTACTATCCCAAATTTGTACTAGCTGAAAAAAATTTGAAGGCTCTGTGAGACTGCTAGAGAAACTCTATTTTAGCACATTTTGATCTCTTCTTGCCTAACAGCAGCTATCAACAGACAATTTTTCCCATCGTTTTTAAGTTTAAGAAGCAAAAAATATGTTTTAGATTCAAGAGCTTAGCAATCATTTCAGTTCAAATCAAGGCAGATGCAGTGACACGGGTCTGTATCCAAAGAGGCCTTTTGCTTATTGGAAAGTTCAGAACCAGCCCCACAAAGAGCTTACATGTAACTTGGCTTGGCCTGAACTCCATACTCAGGACAAAAGCTAAGCTTGGCTTAATCGGAAACCATCTTTTTTTTTGAGACTTCTGCGCCATTATCTGTACATTAACATGAAAGAAAAATGCATTACCTATTCTAGGTGACTGAAATGAAGTGGAATCTGGAGTGGCAAGAGGGAAGCTGGATCACCAGACAAAGGCTGGGCAAGAAGAACTTTGTTTGATGGCACCTCCATTCATGTTTTATGTGAAGGTCTTTGAACCTGTGAGGATGAAACTTCCCTCAGGCTCTCTGCTTTTATTCCAGACATGAAGCAACGAGTAAACAGTTTTCAGGACAAAACCTCCCCACAGAATTGACTGCCAAAATATCTGCTCAACAGCAAGGTGATGTTTGATGCCCAGGTCAATGGTGTTGCACCATTGTTCTGGAGACCCTTCCATTGATCACATGTCGTGCTGGCAGGGGACTGTCCCATCTGGTCCTCTTGCTTCCTCATCCATGCTGCATTTTACCCCATTTCTTCCTCCCTTCAGGGAGTTTGGATTGTCTATCCCTACATAAGGGATTTTGAGTATTTCTTCTCAAGAATTAAGAGACATATGCTATAGTTTGCCATGCATTTCACCACCACTGGTTTTTTGAGAAACAGGTTGTGGATGCCAACTCCAGATTTGAGTGAGAAGTGTCTCTGAGGGCCTCAGCAGTGATGACTACTGAATGTTTCTTTCCATCACCAAGATGTGGCACAAGTGTTGTGTCACCTCATGCTAGAACCATCACACCCTAGATTTTTTTGCTCCTGCCTTCTTTCAGAAAGTTTAATGTACTGTATTTCCCCAACCCTGATATCAATGGCTTATCCTGAAGGAGATGGAGAAAGGTGAAGCAGATCCAAAGAGCTGAGGAGTAAACACTCTCCACTCTCTCATGAGAGAAAGTACCTCTTTACTGCCAGAAAGATGCCTAAAAATATGGAGTAGAGAGCAAGTCAAATCACTATGAAATGCATTAACAAAACTCTTCAAGAAAATCAAGGAGGAGATGTTGCTATTATGTCTGCATTCAAAACATCGGAGGAATGCACTTGAAACTCTTGAAATTACTCAGAAACCCTGAGTGTGCTGTGAAAGACGTTTGGTGAAAGTGTGCACAGAGAGATCAAACTCCTCACAACAGAGAGAGGAAAGGAGCTCTTGAGAGTGTTTGTGGCAGAATCCTGTTTCTATTTCAAATACTGTTTTGTCAATATGTTTGTGTTGCTGTTGTACTCGGAATTGCTTGCTCAGAGAAAGATCCCTGCATGCTGGGTGCTGACCAAAGGCCATCCTTGCCCCCCACTGGACAATATAATAAGCTGACAAGCTTCCCTGGATAGGCATGGACAGGGTGGTAGACAGTGATTGCAGAAACAGCAGGTGCCATTTCCCATGTCAAAGTTTCAGCAGCCATGCTGCAAAAGGCGACTTGAAGAGGACAGTGAAGTAGGCATGGACTGAAGAAGCTGAGGAGAGCTTTTGTAGAAATAATTGTGTACCAAAGCACTTAGATGTGTTTTAAAAACTCCAGCAAAACAGCCTTCCCTGGTTTCTGTGCAGTGACAGATGATGAAACATTCAGTTGTGTTAGGTCAGGTATGGCAGAAAACAGGGAGAAAGCAGACTCCGTACAGTCTGGCTCCTGGGATCTGGGGCTCCAAAGCCATTAAGCAGGTGCTGGGCAGAAACTCCTGGACTTCCCCTGCCAGGTAGCACTGCAGGAAAATTTTTCCTGCTTGAAATCCAATAAAAAATTTAAAGACTACNGTTTTCCTACGCAGACAGTCAGGAATCACATCTGTATTTCAAACAAGATTCAGTCTCTAGGTATGATCAGTGACAGAAACACACAGGATGAATAAACCATTCCCTGTCATTGTTCCCTGAATACTACCAGTATTTGGGAAGCTATCGGCAGTGGTACAAAAGTATTTTTTCCAGTAAGGAAAGACTATTTCAAATCAGTAGAAAAGTGGTAAATCCAGCAAGCTGACAGACTCTGTGTGTATGTGTGTGAGCAGGTGTGTAGTCAAAATGCAATCAGTGCACAAGGAAGGGAAAAAGACAATACCTTAACCTTGCTGCAACATTGAGGGCTGTAGAGAGTGTGGTATTTAATTATGTTTTGCCTGCACAAATGCTTTATCCCCATATAATCAAATAAACCCTTTAATTTTGTCTTAAGATGTCTAGCCACTTTATCAGCAGTATCATTTATCATCAAATATACTGGTGCAGATGGAGTAGAAACTATTTTTCAAAAGTAGATCACAGTCAATTGTGAGATCATATTCTGGCCATGCGCCCCTACTTCTCTTTCTGACCTGCAGACCACCTTCCTTCTCCTCCCTGCTTTGCTCCTCCCTATTTGCTCTCTAAAAGCTAAATCAACGGCTTATTTGGAAAATAGTTTATGCTTTATTTTAATGTGGTTTGGCAAGTTAGCAGTGCTAGGTGCTGTCTGCTCTGAAGGCAGATTGACAGCTGTCACTGGGTTAGTCTGTGATCGACTGGGATCAGTCTAATGCACAATGTCCATCTCTTGTGCAATAAACCAAATAGTTTCACCTCTTAAGATGGACAGGAGCTACCACAGGTGCAGGTGGGCAAGGTAGTGGAAAGGCATTTAATGACCCTGCTTTCTTGCTAGCACTTTCTTGTGCTGGCACTTTTTCATCCATTCCCAGGGTGCTGTGCCTTGACTGCTGTCCCTTATGCATACAGCTTTGGCATTCACTTTCTGTAAACTAATACTGTGAAAAGCCCCTTTCCCTCCCTGTTCACAACAAGCAAATACAAAAAATACTGTGGAAAAAAAGTAAAATTAAAAAAAAAAAACACTCTCCCACTGCTGCAGGCAACATCATCTCACAGTAATTTTCAGAAACACACCAGGCTCCAGCTTAAGGATGACTTATTTTTTTGTTCCCACAACTCTAACAAGAAGGTTGTTTTAAAACCTCATTGCTTTGATGTCTTGAAGCCATTATCAGGCACTGATTATACGTTTACATGCCATCAAGGATGTGATGATCTATATACATCCTGTGGTCAATTACTTCTCAAGTGCATACAGTGAAAGTCTTATCATTCTATGATTGCCCCCAGCTCAGGCTTCTTCTATCATCTATCATTTGAGATGTAAGCTTGTTAGAGGAAAGACTATTGTTGCATTTGTTGAAAGTACTATGTGTACCTCAAGGATTAAATGAACAATGTGTTGCACTTGTAAAGACTGAATATGGACTTTGAAAGGCAAAGCAAAATAAAATTACTAAGTAGTACAACTGGTGAATTAAAAATAAGAATATAAAAAACTAAAGCTTAATAAAAACATGGGTAATCATGTATTTACATAAGAAACACTTCAGCAGGAGAGAGTAAATAGGGGGTATCAGATGTGGAGACTATCAGAGAAGTCAGAGAAGGAATCTTGAAAAAGAGTAAGCATAAAAGTGTGTTGGGCTTACCTTGGCTGGCTGCCAGGTGCCCACCAACCTCCTCCATCAACAGGACAGAGTAACAAAATATGAAGAAAACTTGATGTGAAAGCTGACAATGATGAAAGTGTATCTCTTAATTAGCCTGGTTCCTGAAGAAACTAAGCTCAATCTCTTTTGCTGCAGACATATGTCAACCATCACCTTCCTTATCATTAATTTTCAAACTTGCTGTTCAGTTTTAAATAGATTTGCCAGACTCCTGAAGGAGTGGAGTCCACATTTGCCAGACTCCACAATGAGTGGAGTGCATTTCCACTCATTTTCTTACTCCAACTAGAGCTCAGATTGTACCATTTGCCAGAAGATCCATGTGAAGACCCAAGGGATGCTCTGTCTGTCTTCAAGGCCTCTTGTGAGTTGTGTTTCATGACTGACTTTCAGCTGCAAAATGCACAGGGTCAAATGAAGAGTCCTCTCCTTCATCAAAGGTTGTCTACTTAGGAGATTATCTGGCATTAACTACTACTAATAAAAAAAACTGCTTTGGTCAAAATTAATATTATTACTTTCTCTCTGCAGTGTTCTGTCATGTTTACCAACATGGTGAGTTCATGCTGCAACTTCATGCAATTCAGCTGCCTACAGAAATCCATTGGAAACTTGGCTCTGCCACTTCTGGAACTAGTTCTTGAATTTGTTTTGTAATACTTTCTCTACAGCAGTTAGCAAGCACAGTTTTAGTGTGTACTAGACATCACAACTCTTATTCCCACCACTGCTGTTTTATCTGATGGGAAATTCATCTATTGCAACCCAGCAGAAATGTCCCCTTCTTACTTTTCTATGGCACAATTTGCTTATGAAAGGGAAAAAAACAAACAAACAAAAAAAACCCCAAACCCAAACCTACAGGAGAATTCATTGCTATAATTTAGGGAGGTTTCAGCAAAATTAATGAGGTGCCATTACCAAGGGAACATGGGCTGATTTCTGCATAATTACTACTATTTGTATAACCATCCAATCCAATGTATTATTTCCACAGGCTTGAAGCAAGAACGAGGCTCCTTTGAGCTGCTGTGCATGCATAATACATTGGTGTCCAAGCACACCCCAGTAGGAAATGAATAGGGACCAGTTCAAAGTCACAGTGCAGCTGCCTGTTGGTTTTCTCAAGAGCGAGGCATGAAAATAAACCAGGATGTGAAGTAATAGGCTGCTCATTTTAATATAATATCCCGTTGTTATTAATTGACAACAGCTGTGTGGCAAGTTGTGTGACACCCACTGCTGGAATAAAATAGCTCCAAGTGAATTGAATGTAAGGATCCTAAAACAAGGCAGATACCACATAGAAAGAAAAATCATGTCCCTGTCTGCTCCTACAAGGGGAGTGAGTTTCTTGCTCCAGTGTTTACAGTACCAGTGCCTGTTCTTGTATAATGCCAGCATAGTTCCCTGTACTGGAAGAGTTCACCAAGCTACTTTCAGTCATGTACCAGTGGTCCAGGCTAGCTGGAGAGTGCCAGTTGATTGGGGGTTGGCAGATGTGACACCCATCTACAAGAAGGGCCAGAAGGAGGATCCAGGGAATGAGAGGCCTGTCAGCCCGACAGGGAAGGTCATGGAGGAGATAATCTTCAGTGCCATCACACACACACTAACCAGGGATCAGGCTGAGCCAGCATGGCTTTAGGAAAGGCAGGTCCTGCTCGACCAACCTGATCCATCCATCCTTCCTTCCTTCCTTCCTTCCTTCCTTCCTTCCTTCCGCCCCTTCCTTCCGCCCCTTCCTTCCTCCCCTTCCTTCCACCACTTCCGCCACTTCCTTCCCTCCCTCCCCACAATTCTATAATTTTAATATATTGTCACTATTCCGAAAAAATCTCTCTGCAGATGAAAACATCTGCTCTCATTGACACAATCATCAGCACTCCCCCTCCACCAAATCAAAGTCAAATCATTGCTGGAGTTTGTTCCTATGTTTTTGAAAAAATGTTTTCACATTTTCCACGCTGCTACTAGTGCAAACAATTTCCAGATATTTTATTCTGCCAGTGGGAATGAGAAAAATGTATCATCTTAAAGATGGGTAATGACAGGAGGCTTTCTACCAACTTTGTATGTTAGGGGACAGGGTGAGAGCAAACACTGATTGTAAAAATCAAGTGGAGACCACTGAAGCTTCATGAACATGGATCTATTCCATGACACTGTGAAATCACCAGTTCCCGCTGACCTTAATGGATTTTCCCTTGGCTAATACAGAACAATTGGTTTAAACTACACTAGTCAGATGAAACTGAGACAAGACGGGTAAGGTAGAGCTTTCCCATCCCAGGATCTTGGTGTCCTCTTTGCCTGACCCAAGAAAAGAGACCAACTCTTCAGTGGTGTGGAGTGTCTTGACTTGACTTTCCTTCACTCCATTTGATTCAACTTGAATTTCTTTCTCCAGCAAAAGAACTGCCCTTGACCCATGTCATACCCTGTGCATGGGAAAAAAAAAAGTGTTTTTCCCTGTATGACTACTGGAAATAATGCCAAAATACAAACAAATACAACCCCTGATTTGTGAAGGAGATTTTCTGTGTTGCCCTGTAGCAGCTAAATTTCAATCTCCCTAGGAGAGGAACTGGCAGAGAAATTGAAAAAGGAGTTGCTGATGATAGGAAAATGTTTCTAATGTACTATCTAAAGGTCTCTTCAGTGAAATCCACAGTCATGGCCTTGATTTCCACAGAAGATATCTTGCAGTACAGTCGGTCACAGCATGGTGCTAATAACACCAATCAGGCTGTGGGTTTGATCCCTGCATGGGTCATTCACTTCAGATTTGGACTTGATGATCCTTGTGGGTCCCTTCTACTCAGAAGATTCTCTGGTTCTGTGAAATATCACCTTATTTTTAGTTCTAGGCCATCCTTCTGTGCCATGTTACATAAAAACATATCCAGACAGGATTTGCCAATTGAAAAATACTTTATAGTTTTGGCCAGTGGCATTGGAAATGTCTCAGGTCACTCAGTTCTCTCTTCCTACTCTCAGAGATGGGAAGGATGGAGAATATCTGACTGCAACCATCCCTAGACAAGCTGCTGAACTTCTTTCTTCATATGAAGCCAAGCATGCTGGCAACTCTGAGCATTCCTGCCCTGACCTGCTGCCTCAGGGCCAGTGTGGACAAGCAATAGCTCAGCACATGCTCTTGTGACATTTCACTAAAAATACTCCAGTCAGGCTGGTCCAACTATTTGACCCAAAAGCACCGGTAATACAGAACTCATCAATTATATATCAAGGTATTATCTAAATCCATTCCCTTTGGTTGCTTAAAAATTAATAAATTAATTGGTATGAGGTGGTAGGACCTGACAGTAATGAATGATATCTTGAAGATGTAGAAAATAGATTTCTATGTTTATTTAGAACAAATTATGTGTATTAATATGCTTGCTTTTTATTTGTCAAAAGAAATTTTAAAAAAGCATTTGGTAGAGAAAATGACTTCTTCATTCCCTCCAATGGATTGTTTGACCTGGGAAGCCTGTATGAGTTATCACACATGGTTTCACACCTGTAAAATATCCATATCTGGTGTTTATGCAATTGATATTTCTGTCCATATTAATTTTTCAGGTTGTTGCTCAATAATCTTCATAGAAAATTAGAATATTTGAAAAGAATTTTTGAACCAATTTATCTCTTTTTTCTAAAGACAAACTGTAACTATAGAATTCTGGGGCTTATGTTTTAAAACTACAGGGAGCATTAAGTTCAGCAAAAACTAGAATAAAGCATACAGAATTTAAAAAAGTACTAAA
The DNA here is from genome assembly GCA_013400575.1 of Peucedramus taeniatus. Taxonomy (NCBI): domain Eukaryota; kingdom Metazoa; phylum Chordata; class Aves; order Passeriformes; family Fringillidae; genus Peucedramus; species Peucedramus taeniatus. Next base: position 354,960 of record WBNO01029807.1, read on the forward strand.
AACCTTCCCTAGGCCCCTTTTAGCTTCTTTCCAGTGAAAGGCCTTCTGACTTTTCCAGAGCATGGCTCTTTTATCAAGATGATAGCTGTTATCATTAAGATTTTTCATATCTGGAAGGTATGTCAGCAAACCCATTGGCTCTCAGATGTTCTTGTTCCTGTGCTCCTTCTCTCCTCCACACCCCAGAGCTGCGGACAATCCTTCCCCACAGGCTGCTTCTCTTTCTCCCCACAGGTTTGTCATGTATAAAGACTCTCTTTCCTATGGCCAAGTCTTTATAAAACAGGTAAGTGATTTTTCTGACCCAGATTTCTCAAGTGGGGCTTCCTGGTCATCCTTGCTGGTGCAGCATCACATTTCAGTGAGGCTGCCCCAAGCCCATCTCTCCTCACACTGCCAGCTCAGGGGCTGCTCTTCCACTGTCTGGAGGCCCTGACTCTGCTGTTCAAGTAGCATTTAGAGATTGGTTTTGGGTATCTGTTTTTGTTGCTTGAAATAAAATTTGAAAACAGAGAAGAGGAGGCACTTATCTGTCTGTCAGCAACAAACAGACACTCCAGTGATTGATTGCCTGTGGACCTCAGCATGACAGCAAGCACAGGGCTGTCTTTGCCAGCTCATCCAGCCACTGCCTGGGAAAATGGGTTTTTTCAGGGGAACAGAGACTGAGGAGTGATAAATGGGAAATTTAGCCCAAAGTGGGAAGCATGGAGGAGAAAGCCTGGAAACCTGTGTCACATTTAGCTCAAAGCTGCAAGAAGGGCGGCTTCCCCTTGCTTCCCTAATGGAGGATCTGTGACTGTGGAGTTTGGGGGAGCAGGTCAAGAACCACCAGCAAGGACTATGCTGGTTTGGTGGGGAGAGCTATGGGGACAGCTACAGTTTGATGAAGGCACTGTTACTTCTCACACTGAACTCTTTTGGGAAAATGCCTCAGTCCCTCCAGAGTAGTCTTGGCAGGGAAGCAGCCCCCAGCACATATTGTGCCTGTGGTCTAGGTAGAAAATGGTAGCTGCAAACTGGGAAAACCTCTTTAGTTCAGAGGGGAAATAGTACTGTGACAGTCTGTACTGCTGCAGAGACAGGGGCTCAGTTGGGCTGGTAACACCACTGCTCAGGGTGTCTCAGAGGCTGGTCCCCTTTCACAACTGCTCTGCTCAAAGTGCCTGGGGGTCCCCAGCAGCCCTCCTTGGGATTACTCACCTTTGCAGTCCGGCATAGCACACAGATTTATCATTGGCATAGCAATCAGAATTCCAGACCTCTTGGCTGGAAAAGACTGCTGAGATCATTTTGTCTAACCATTAACCCAGCACTGCCAAGTCTACCACTAAACCATGCCCCTCAGCACCCCATCCATACATCTTTTAAATACTTCCAGGGATGGTGGCTCAACCACTTTCCTGGGCAGCCTCTTCCAATTTTGAAAGAAGTCCAATCCTTTTACATGAAGACTCATCTTCAGATTTGAAAGTTAATATGGGAATGATTCCACATATTTTCTTACTGGTTCTGTGCTGCTTTGTTTGTCCTCACTCCTTGCAGCATTTTCTCTAGAAGCAGTCCTGACATTTGGAGAGGAATCAAGATGAAGCATAACAGAGCAGCTAAATAACCTCACCCAGAAGGAAATTAAATCCCTCAAGAGCAAACTCCCTTTGTCCAGTATCTCTTTTCCACCCTGAAAAAATATTTTCACTGTGCAACTGTGATAGATGAACAGGCAAACCTGCAAGAAGGTCAGCCTTTCCCAGAGTTTTGTTCAGGAGTGTCTTTACAGAAGGTGCTTAGAAAACTCCCTTGCCTTCCTTTTCATGTTGTTTGTATTCAAATCCATAAATATGCAGCAATAGCTTGAGTTTAAAAAGCAGGCAAAAATGTCCCAGTAAGTAGAGATAGCAAAGTAGTAGTTTATTTTCGGCATATATTTGTGTTTGGACTTTGGAAGAGTACATGAGACATAGTATTCTGCTGATAAAACTTGGAACACTGTGAACTAAAAATCAGGTTATTTACATCTGTTAAAAGGGATTTAGAAAACTTTATGTATAGCAAACTGCTTGAACATAGGACCCACATATTCAGAAAAGAAAATGGAATATGTTTTCCATGATCCATAGGCATTCAATCCTTTTCTTTCATAGACATGCTATATAAATTTAAACCTGTAAAACTCTTTTTCTGAACTTTACAGTAACTACTAATTCATTCAGCACTGTGAGGACTTAGCAAGTCTTCTAGGGGAGATCAAGTTTCATTGTTGAAACCAATGAAGTAGACCATGGAGAACTTCACTTTGTGAACATTTATACTCTTACTGTGTTGCTATATAGGGCAGAAAACATTGGTAGCAAAAACACAGCTCAGTCCTTATTTCTAGCTCAAGACAAAGTGATGATAAGTTCCTTGAAGAACCAACTAATTTCCTGATACAAACGTTCTGTGTTGGCAGCTCGTGAAGAGTTGGTGGAGCTCTGGGTCAGCAGACAGAGGACATGGGCAGCAGTGCTGATGGACACACTCGGGATGGATGTGCTGCCACCAAGAAGGCAACTTGTTTCTAGCCACAGTCCTGTGACTCTGCAGAGGCAGGTCAGCACTTGGGAGGGTGCCAAGGTAATTAGATAGGAAACAACTTACCAGGACTCATTTGACAAGTCTTTACCACTCCTACCCTATTTACTACCTCCAAAAATTTGAACCTGTTTCATACAACATTTTAATCTATTTTAGACTTGCTGGCTTTTGTGTCCTTTTGCACAGTCCACTCCTGTAATGTGGACTTTCTTTTTATTTGAAAGCCTGCCCTCCCATTCCATTTGGTTTGTTAACGTTCATACCGCCTGTTGCCATAGCACTCAAAAACAGAGCTATTGAGAAGGTGCCCTAATTAGATAAACACATAGTCCCTGCAGAAAGGGTTGGCCTTTGAGGTGCTTTGTTTTGCTGGTCAGTGATGGGTTTTGTTTTCATACAGTGAGCTGGTGTGGAGGGAAGGACATTCAGAAGTGCTGCATGGCTGGGCTGCACGAGCATCCCTGGACGGCTGCTGAACCACAATGATGGTGCTTTTTCCTCAGGCATGGAGGGGCAAGGAGACCTCCCTCTGCCTCACCGGGTGCTCAGGGCCAAGACTTCACATAGGACACCAAGAAGGAGGGATTAACAGCTCCTCATTTTCAGCTCTGGATTTTGCAGCAGGCAGGTGTCTGCACGGTGCAGGCATCCCTGGCAAGGAATGTGCATGAACACGGCTGAGCCCTGCTCTTTTTTCTGGTCTTTTTTTCCACTGCTGTGAACCTGTTCAGCCTCAGCCCGAGTCCAGGGCTTTCCTAGGGCAGATTGCACCCAGCCCAAGGCAACAGGCTCTGCTCTACTTTCTGTCTCTGTTATGCAGCAGTTTGGGAGTTTTTATCTGAGTGGGGAGGAAACCTGCTGAACTGGGTGTTACTGTAGTGCTACTAGATTTGAAGGAACAGTAAAGACAAAATGAAATTTTGTGATAAATCACAGCTCTGGCTGAACTGGTGGTGGAAACGCATAGCAGAAATATGAAAGTTCAGTAAAATTACCTACCTTGATGAATTTACCTCAGTGGTTAAACATCAATTGGGACCCAGCCAGCTGCTCTGGGTAGCAGGTACAGCACTAATGACACAAAAAAACAGCCCTGAGGGACCTGTCTGCACTGACTGGCAGGAGGGAAAAGAAATAAATGAAATTGGAACATGATGCACTGTCACAATAATAGCTGAAAAGGGGAATACTGGAGAGATGGAACAGATTTTGAAGGTTCATAAATATTTGGAGATTTTTCCTTTTAAGAAAACAGCTAAACAGGAGACTGTGAGCAGAGGAAGAGGTGGGATCTCCAAAATGACACTCTGATGGGTATTTGCTTGTGAGAATTTATCAGTAATAGCAACATCTGCAAACAACTCCTGACAGAGCAGATGAGGACATAGAAATACTTTAAGTGGCTTAATAATTAGTTTTTCTTCTTCTTCCTTTTTTTTTTTTTCTTTTTTGTAGCTTTATTCCCTGTTCCATAAATAAAGCACATTACTCCTGTCTTCTGTGACAATAACTATGATTTTGCTTTTCCCTTAAGATGGGTCTAGCACTAAATGGGGTTACAAGATGAGCTGACACTGGGGGATCCTGTGTCTACCAGAACAGCAAATCTGGTTAAAGGCTGGGCTGCAGCAGGGAAAGATGGGCTGTTCATGGATCACAGCAGTGTGGTGGGGCCATGATCTTCATTCCTCAGCCATGGACTTGTGATGTATCAAAACTAGGTCAATCTTTTGACACACTGACTTGCCTGGGATTTTCTTCAAGATAAACCAAAATGCAAACATCCTAGGCTATGCACAGACCTGCAGTTGTCATTTTACACAGGCACACTGACTTCAGGACCAGAGGCAAACTCTGCTCCCCATTTAACTCACCAGGAACACTACAACTGACTTCAGTGAGGCAGTTCTTTCTGTGCCATGTCTGTATGGAAGGGATGATCTGAAGGCAGTGAGCAGAGATGCATCAGGATTTCTGCACAAACACTCAGCAGCTCTGTATGTGAATTGTCATCACATTAGCAAGGGGGTTTGTGGCTTTCCTTAGCTCTCTGACTCATGCTGGAGGGTTTTGTTCCTGCTGCTATTTTTGTATTTTACAGATAATGGAGAAAGGCAAAACATGTAAAGAAAGAGAGCTCATTTTTTCACATGTAAGCATAAGCTGTCTGTATCCCTAAGTGCAGATGAGAAAAGCCTGTACTCACTACTCTCTCAGTTGCAGTAATTGTTAACTACATTTTTACCCTACTTATTTAGTGAAGTGGCTTACTAATGGTGTATGCTTTGTGTGTATATAAACATTAGCAAATAACAGCCCACTATGGAGTTCAACACTGCCAGTATCAAAATGCATAGCAACCCTTCTCAGCAACATACTTGTATACCAGTGCTAGTTTTCATTTAAAACTGTAATTTTATACATTGCAATTTCTGCATGTTAAAAAATTCATCCCAAAAAAAGGACATGGAACTGTTGGAGCAAGTCCATAGGAGCCCATGAAGATGGTTGGAAAGCTGGAGCTCCTCCCTGTTCCCCTTCAAATTTACATTGAGATTTCTCAAATGGTTAGTCAGTGCTCACCCTTGAAATACATGAAAAAATTCCCTGTGACTGTTCATTGAGGATAAGAGCAGAAAAGAAAAAATCCCTGTGGTCAGTAACCTCCCTTTAACTTCTTTGGATGGGATCCACAAGTCTGTGCTGCAGCCACTATCAAAATATGGCTTTCAGCAATATATGGTTTTCAGCTGGCATTTTCTGGGTACACAGTGACTCCTAAAATAAACATGTTGCTGTCCTCTGCTGTCTCTATTGGGGAAGATGATAAATTTTCAATTATGAGGCCAAGTAAAGGATTTCCCTGGCTCATATCTGTGTTGCTCCCACTGTTAGTGCAGGTTGGTCCCATCTAAGCTGCAGAGCAGTTGGCTCTGGGATTCTGCTGGACCCATGTGGATGCTCCTCTGCCCCAAAGCTGGAGTTACTTTTTTGTGTGTTATTTCAGTTTCTATGCATAAGGCAGTTGGAGGGCTGTGTTTTAGACCATCTGAGTTGTGTTTCTATAGAGTGACTGATCTGTGTCCTGAAGTGTGGCATATGTTTAAGAGAGAGATTCTGCTATCATCTGGACTGGGCATGAGTGAAATATTAGAGTGAATTATTGAAACAATAAAAACATATCAAGGGATAAAGAAAATTATAGATGCTTAATGGTTCAGTGTATAAGCTTCCTTCCTGGTCCTTTGCATTTTTGGCATTGACAGTCCTGGAGTCTGGAGGGTCTGTCTTTTTTTGTTAACTGCAAAAGTAGATTAGGAAGGCCATATATACATCCTTACATAGCTACATAGATGGCAAGGAACATGGTATAAGCACCATTGGAAGAACAGATGATCAGTCAAATGAGGAGCAAACTCTCATTTTTACACCCAGTTCCTCCTGGGTAAAACTTTCATGGAAGTCTGTTTTGGGGTTGGATGCCACTCTTTGATAAAATTAACAATATTTAGAGCCTATGGAATGAGTCATACAACAAAAAGGTACTTAGGCAGAGAGTAAGTCATATGTGAATATATAGATTAAGTTAAAAGTGAACTCATTTATTGTTTGAGAAGAGCAGGCAATTATACTTCTTGTACCTGCAGATCCTCAGGAAGCATAAACCTGCATTACATGAGGCAGTAGAAATCTGTCTGGCCTGAAAAGACACAAGGATTTCTAAAATGAATGAAGTAAACTGATGGTGACTTGTATGTTGGAAGATTATTTTTGATCTAGCTCTGTAAGCAGACAGAGAGAAATTGAGTAACCTGAACACGGTGTCACTTCTGCTGCTTTTAAAGCCCAAGACATCTCTGTGGGACAAGGGAATATACAGCCATGGGAGAGCTGTGCCCTGTGGAGCAGCATCTGTCAGCTGGGGACATCTGTAGGAAAATCCAAATGACAGCAGACACCTCTGTGATGATGACTGAACTGTGTCTACTGCCTTGAAAGGGATCCTTTCTGAAAAAATTAGCAACCAAACAGGAAGTTTCTGTTTCACTCTGATGTTTGGCCTTTTCCCACCTGGACTTTTCAATCCCTTTGAAAGGTGTAGGTGAGCCAGAACAAGCCAAAAGCTGAAAGGTGGCATTAATAAGAAGGATGGCTTGAAGATGTCACTGCTGAGGGATATGTTGAAAGTACTGCCTTTGTTTAGTCTTAGGCAGAAAGAATAAATGTGGTGCAGATCAAAACAGATTTCTAACATTTCTAAAGGTAACATTAAAAAAGCACAACAATTAATTGCTTTCCATGTTCAGTTGTTTTTCACAGGTGGCAAGAAGTGTTCAGTTTAATTACAGAAAAGAAGATGTAAGTCTGATTTTGAGGAAAAAAATCAGCTCTATAGGTATATAGTGACAGAGACATGGGAGACTGTGGCATACCACTCATCAGAAAATTTCAAGAAGTGACTGGACAGCATTGACTGATCTGACAGTGTTGTCTCTCTATCAGTGTGGGCAGGGACCAAATAGCCTCTTGAAATTCTGTTTTGCAAGTGATTTTCTCCCCAGCTGATCATAGCAGTATTCACAAGCCGTTTCCCAAGAGAGCAGCCTAATCCATTACAACAGCAAAGCAAAACAGGAAAATAAATTGAAGACAATGGTGCTCTGAGTAAAAAATGAACAAGCTCTTAACTCTAGGGCTTTATATAGACCCTGTGCAATCTTGAACAGTTTTGACTTGTTCTGTGAAAGTGTTTAATAAGCAATTTTAAATGCTGGCCTTTGATATTATTCCAGAGGAGAGTGACTGCACACTCAGGGCTGTGCATGTGCTGCTGTGCTCAGTGCCTTAGAGAACATTCTTATTCTCTTTGATACAATACCATGTTTTGCAAGTGTTAATATGTCATTTTAGTTCTGGAGAAGGTGATTTTCTTGCTATCTTTTTATGTGAAGCTGAATGGCTCATTACAGCATGGGTTGTGAATTTCTGTGGAGGGACTGTTGAAAGATTTCATACCAATTATTAGGAGAGGGAGAATCTCATCAATTTAGGTTGACATCTGTGTCTAAAGAAAAATGCTCATCTTATATAAGCAGGGTTCAATAATGAGACAGAGTTCCAGGAATGCTAATATAATACTCTGCCTGAACATGAATTGGGACCTGGTATTTATTAGATAATAAAGCCTGAAAATGGATTTCAAATGGGGAAAAAAATATAATTGGGCAAAGGAATTTTTTGTATTTGAACGGACAGCTTATTCTTCATACAATATTAGTTTCTAAAGGCCATATTTGTTGCTGTAGGGGAAAAGGAATTGCTGAATCTAATAAATAATTTTCATGTATATGTGTGTTTGAAATTTCTTCGGTAAGTAGTTTTTATGGTCTTGCTATGTTCAGGAGACCTGGTACAGCCTAGAACTACAGCAGAATGAAGACAATAACATTTTACTACTGCCAGTAAAACTTAACCACTCAAGGAGAAGGGAATCAACATTACCAATTGCTTGGTGACAGTGAAGGCTTGAAGTGATATGAAATTAATTCCCTTTCTCCATCACCATGGTTTAAATGAAGGAAATGTAATGGAATTTGAGTTGAATGCATCAGAAGCGGTTCCTATTGGGGTGAGAAGAATACTTTCTGATAACTTCACTGGCATTGCTTGTTCAGTCTACATGAATCCTGTGCACTGTCCAGAAAAAAATATTTTCTGAACAATAATAAAAACAAAAAGTTTTGTCACTTAGTCACATAGTCTGATTTCTGAGTGCACTTAGTGCTTCCTAAAGAAAAGAAAAACAAGAGCAATTTGAAGAATGAGATGATTATATTAATTGTGAAAGTTATAGTTGTGTAATATTGTGGCCAGTGAAAATACTGTTCAAAATTTATGACACATGAAAGTTTATTAGTGAACTTTGGCATACATCATAAATACTGGGGGACTGGGGGATTCTGTGATAAAAAAGGTAATGACTACTTTTTTCACCTAAACAATGAGTTCTGTAGTCACCTTTTGCTTATTGACTATGGCTTTTCTAGATATATTTATTTTGTTATTCTATCTTGAGAAAAAATATTCCAAAGACTACTCCTAATCTTCTTGGATATTGTAGCTTTGGCCTGATGCTAGAACTGCATCTTTCCAGAGGAAGCTGGATTGCAGCATAATTGCAGACTCTGACTGCTCTGAATGTGATGCCAGTTTAGTCACTCCATGCTGTGAGCCATGGAGAGCATCCTTCTTCTGAATCTCTCTGTCTGGAATGGTCACTGAGCGAGGGAGGTGTCCTTGCCCCCTCTGTGTCATCTCAGCTTGGTCAGCCAGCAGCCAAACCCCAGGCACTGCTCACTCAGTCCCACCAGTGGGACTGGGGAGAGAATGGGAAGGGTGAAAGCTGGAAAAGTCATGCCTTGATATAAAGACAGTTTAATAAGGAGAGCAAAAGCCAGGCACACAAGCAAAGCAAAAACAGGAATTCATTCACTGCTTCCCATGGGAGCAGCTATCTCCAGGACAGCAGGGCCCCACCACTTGTAATGGTGACTTGGGGAGACAAACTCCATCTCTCCAAATGTCTCCTGCTCCCTTCTTCTTCCCCCCACTTTATATACTGAGCATGATGTCAGATGGTCTGGAATATTCCTTCAGTCAGTTGGGGTCACCTGTCCTGGCTGTGTCTCCTCCCAGTCTCCTGTGCACCCCCAACTTCCTCACCTACCTGGCAGTAGGAAAGGCAGAAAAGGCTTTGGCACCCAGTGAAGAGGTCCTGCAGAGCAGAGTTATCTCTGGCATACAACAGCATCACTTATCTTGTCTCTTCTACACTAGTATTCCCAGGGGAAGAAAACCACAGACTGGGAGCAGCATGAGGAATCCCAGGAGTGGCTATCAAGACTGAGCAGGAGATGAAAGAAAGATAATGTCAGTTCTCTCTTTGTACTGTGCTGGGTGGCACACAAGCTGACAAACTGAAATCCTCTGCAGCTGGCAAAGAAAAACTTTTCATGCTGCCATAAAAAAGGTGTCATTATTCAAAGGCTAAATACTCTTGTCTGTAAGAACAGCAAGACATCATCCTACACACTTCAAGCTGTATTCCAAAAGTTAGTCATATTGACTGGATGAGCAGTGGAAGAATGATTGCTCTGTTCATCTGGCATCTCCCATGAGCCCTTCTTGACTCAAAAAAGGCAAATCCAGAAGGGCACCTTTCCTAGCTGGCTCGTTGACTAATCGTGAAAAGAAATTATAGTAAACAACCTTTAGGAATTCCTCACTTACTTTTGTCCACAGTAACACTAGAGTATTTCCAGATGAGGTGTGAGACATTGAAATGTCCCTTAAGGATTAGGGTTATGAATCAAGAGATTTTTTTCCTAAAGGCCTGTAGAATAACTAACTCATTAGTTAGTTAACTGGCTGGGTGATTCATAGAGAACATCAATAACAACATCTTCTTTCTTTTGCCTCTATCTCATTTAACCCATAGCCTCTCAAATGTTATTTTGTTAATGTAATTAACAATTTTGTAATTGTTAAATGTTATCCTTAAAGTGAATTAAAGTAAAACCTTTACCTTAAGTAGAGTCAAATTGCTTCACCTTGCCAGTCCTGCTGGTCCCTCCTGAAAAGTCTGTTCCTGATCTTCCTGTAATAATTATATAATTTGGACAATAAGTATCATCAGAACTTGACTAGCAATGACTCATTGATTAGATTTTTGCAACTTCAATTAATATGGCTTTGCATAAAAAGGTGCACTGCTTTAACTCACTGAAATTGTGTGGGGTATTTTGTCTTGAGGCTTAGTTTCAATTTGGATTCACTCCATCCATAGTCTCTGTGTTCTACAGCCAATATTCGATGTCTGCTATCGGGCACTCCCTGCTTGTTTAGGATTTACAGTATTTGCATTAGCATCTGGTGCACATCAATCTTCAACAACCCTTCCACTGTAGTCTCTAGCTAGCAGAATTTTTCTGTCATGTCTCAGTTTTGATGTTAAGACAGCTCTTGTGGGGGTGTGGAAAAAGGGGTGCCTTTCCTCTTGGGAGACAGAACACTGCTCCCTTACACCCTGCAGGCTGGTTGTCACATTGCAAATGAAAATATGTTTCCTGATGATTTGGATCTGTTGGGGTGAATGATTTTTCTCAGTGTTGTATTTTTTCTGCTTCCCCATACTTGTTAACAGCCAGGAGAAGACTAATGTGAATAACGTCCTTCTGTATTGTGTTTGAAGGCCACACAGTCCTCTGTAAATAAAAGAAGAAAAAAAACCAAAAAGCATTTGAGCTTTGCTTTTCTTTGCAGAAGTCTCTCATATATGACTGAAAGTTTGCAAAGACATTTAATTGAGAGGAGACTAGATTGTCAAGCTTGTATATATTGGGCAAAATCCTACTGTCTGTTTAGAGGATATGAAAGACTGACTGGAAAAAATAAATGAAAGACTTATAAACAGCAGTTCAAAATGTTAGCACAGAGCCAGGAGCAGGGTGATATTACAATAGGAAGGATGCTACCAGTCCAGCTGTGGGAGGCAGGGCTGGGTGAAATCCTCTCCTGGCCTGCAGACAGCAGCAGGATGATGGAAGTGGGAGCTGCAGGTCTGCATCTGAGGCTTGTGCCTGGACCTGAGACCTGCCAAGCTCTGCTTTCTCTTGACAGTCACTGCACATTCTGCAGGTTGCTCACACAGATTACTACCATTCCAGAGGGAGCCTGTAAAATCCATCCCAAGAGAAATGCTGGGAATTTGAACCATGCTCTTTTTTGTCTTGTTTAAAGTTGAAATTGTGGATTTTCCTTATGAAGAAAAATAATCTATAGCATTTCACTGAAGCTTTCTAATCTTTGTATAATAAAAGTTACGTGTTATGAGAAAATAAAACAGAAAATGGCAAACCAAATTTTCTTTCAAATTAATGTGTTTCCACTGGATATTTTTTGCCTTTTCAGATCTTCAAGAAAAATCATTCTGTGAGAAAAATATCAACAACTTCGTTCATGGTAAAGGCAGCAGAAAGTTGAACTGCATTCCCTAAGTCGTGTGAATTAAAAGCTTCCTGCCTTTCCTCTCGCTTAGCATAGCTAAAGAATTCTGACCAGGTTTTGTGTTCACATCATATAAATTACAAGGCTTTGTTTTCTTTCCCTCTGCTGCCCACATGCATTTGGAAGTGCCTGGAATTTGTGTCTTAATGACTCATGAAAGGAAACTGAAAGCAGAAAAAGAGTGTAGTTTTTTGTAAGAATAAGGGGAAAATTTGTCAACAAGTTTCTTTATTATTGCTCTCCAAAAGTCAAGATGAGAGTCCTCACTCCATTTGCAAATGTTGATGACAATTATTATGTTTCAATTCTTATGTCTGCAAACCAGTAAAGGCAGGAAAATGTCTTTGTCATGTGTCTGTAAAAACTTGAGCCCGGAGAAAACATGAAAAGGGAGCCTCCCTGCCTATTGAGCTGTGGTTTCTTTTTTATAGTTCCACCCCTGGTTGGTAGATTAAAGAAAGAGAGCTGGGGAATAGTATCTGCTTCCTGTTGATCTGCTGCTGCTCATTAGTATGGTGGAAGCATGTGGCCATCCAATGTTCAGCTGAATGGTTGCTGTGCAAGTATTCTGTTATTTGATCTCTGCAGATTAAAAGATTTCTTGCACTGAGAAATGTATTCAATTAGCTGTTACTTAGGGTAAATCTCAGGCCTTATGGAGCCTGGATGAGAGGCAAAGTGGATAATGAAGGGCAAGTTTGCCAAATAATGAAAATGTCAGCACTGTTTGAAAGTTTAGATAGCCTCAGCAGTAGATTAATTGGCAGCAGTCGATTGAAAAGATGGCAAAGGTTTTTATCTTAAGCAGAATAAAACAAAGATAAATTTGAGTGCTCAACATGTCACTGACAATGTTCTCAGATCCCTACAGCACTTCTGACAGGCTGCTGGCACCACAGACAACAGGGATGCACAGAGATGCCCTGTCAGGGCTGAGCTCCTGCTTTGCAAAGGCAGTGGCACTCTGCTCCCTCACATGCAGCATCCTACAGGCTTGTAGCTCAATCCCCTAGAATTGTACTGCTCAGTTAAAAGGTCTGACAAACAGGATGGAAGTTGTTCAGATAAGTGCAGTTTCTAAATACCTGCACTCAGAAGTATTTTTTGGAATATGCTCAGAAACATCATGAGCACTCATTAGTGCGGACAATGGATTTAATGAGTCATCTTTCTTCTGCTGAGTGGAAAATGAAGAGTCTGGACATATGTAAATTTGTTTTCAGTCAGAAGAGAGGCTGTACATCCAAGTAGTCAGAGGTATGCTGCTCAATAGGTGTTGAACAGAGGCACCAAATTCCTTCCCTTAGTACATGGGATTATTGCAATGATTCATACAGTTTTGTAACAAGCTAATCAGAGCATGCATGGGGAATCTGCAGATTGAGGCTTGCTGGAACATCAACAACTTCTTTAAATCCACTGGCTACAGCCAGGAGCTCTGCAAATTTAGAAGATGAGGCTGATTCAGACACCCACAGGTGGCCCATGACTCTCTAAGGAGAGAAAAAACTGCTCTTGGACAAACACCAGTGCTTCTGGAGTGATTCAGCTACCTGGTGCAGTCCTATCTTAATCCATTTATACAGAGTTGGGCATCACCAGAGGTTTTCTCTCATGCTTGCTACAGGGGTCCAGTAGGGAGGCCCTGGGGGTGCAGGATCTGGGAGGCTTGGATTCTATTTCTTGTGGGTACAAGGACACAGGAGTCAGCCTTTTCCTCCTGAGCAGGGGAAGCTGTAGGGGATAGCTGCTGGGAGCCATATTCTCTCACCTGGGCACGTCCTGTAGAAAACAGCAGATCCTCACTCTGGAAGATGTGAGATCTTTTCTTCCTTGTGGTGAGGACAAGGTTTTAAACTTTAACATCATCTTCCAGTCCAGTTCTCTTTGTAAACCACAGCTGCTGTCACTGAAGTTTCCATATTTCCACGTAAGTAAAAACTATTGTTTCAGAATGAAAGATGTTCAAAACCATCATTTATGTCTATCTCACTCTGTTTCACATGCTTTGGTAGGAAAGGAGCTCTCTCCTCTCTGGATGGCAGCATCTTGAGAGCTGGCTCAGGCCAAAGCATGGGAGGATCTTCAGACTATGGGCACCTGCCCTGGCAGAGCTACAGGTGTGGCCAGCAGCAAACTGGCAGTGCCTTGCCTTGGGGAAAGGCTTGTGTTCCAAATTCCCCAAGAATCTGGAGGGATACCATCACCCTGAAACACAGTCTGCAGCTTTTAAGCAGAAACCATGGCCACAAAATGAGCTGCTCCTGGTCTTCTGCTTCCAAAGGTGTCTGCCCTTCCTGTGTGTCCTGCCTTGGGAATTGTTGGGAAATGTGAGCTGAACAATTTAGTAATTTGCATCAGAAAAAGTAAAAACCTACAAACTGCTTGGAGATGAAAATTACTGCTTGAAAGTAATGGAGGATTTAGGGAATTTCTAATTTTCAAGGCAAGTGCATCATCTGTATATCTGTCTTCCCTTATCGTCTAGAACCTATGCTTAAAGACATTTTTGGGTTTCAGAGAAAATATTTTTATTATCTCTGTGTGCTGTGTAGCCCTCAGAAATGTGGTTCACAATCAAACATCAGATTTTCTAATGGAAAACTCGAATCATTTGTCTTTGATGTAGTATCTATACTATTTCTTACTGGTTTTCCCATATGTCCTGAAGTATAAATGTTAGTTTCTAAAATGTATGGTTATCACAAATACAGATCTCTTCCTCTTTTCACTCCCACTTGTCTCACCAGCAATGATATTTTCTTCCATGTTTTTTTCAGAAATCTGTATTTTTCTCAAGCTGTAAAAGAAACATTCCTTATCCTACAAAATCTCTTTTTGTATGTTTCTCAAATCCCTTGTATAATCAAATTGTTCTTGTGCCTCAGAGAAAAGGAAGGACAATCTGATTTTTTATTACTATAGTTCTAGTTTTGCAGAACTTGCTGTTTCTTGATGTTTGTAGTGCTGTTTATTCCCCTTTCCTATTCTTCCTATTCTTTCTTTGGCTTCCTTGGTGTTCAGGGACAAAACTCTACCTCTTTTCTTTTCTTTTCTTTTCTTTTCTTTTCTTTTCTTTTCTTTTCTTTTCTTTTCTTTTCTTTTCTTTTCTTTTCTAATTTTCCTTCTCATAGACAAGTTAGCAAATGATAAAACCCCTCTTAACTTTCTCTCTTGCTATTGTCTACCATCCCATTGACCTTGGCACTGTCATTCAGCTTCTCAGCTCACAGGTATAATTCACTCTTTTGTTGCTGTTTCAAAATATGTCTTTCCTTTGCCAGCTCCATTTTTTGGAGGGCTTTCTTCATCCAGCTATTTTTATTCTATGATTGTCTAAATGTCCTCCCAGAATACTCTTATTCATGTTTTGTCTTTTCCTTTTCTTACAGGTCTAATATATTATTTTCACCTGTAACCCCCACATATTGACTATTATTATTTTTAATGGAATTGCTGTGTCCATTTCTACTATCTCTGTAGCTCTTGGATCTGAGGTGCTTCAGAGGTGGTTGCTACTATTCCAGCTAAACAAAACTGCCAAAATTGTGCTTCAGATAATGGGGAGTAGACTTTTCTTAAAGCACACACATGTAGGAACTACTGCATAATGCTTGTGGAGCGTGGGATTTTCTTGACATTTTTCTGTTAGTAAATCATCTAACAAAATAAGATCCTCTCATAAAAAAAGCTGCTCTAGTATAACCTTAGGCTCCACATAAAGTGTTAAAGAGAAATGTGTTCTTCATCAGGGAAAGAATTTGTGATAGTTACTATATATCTTGGTAAATCTTGTTAACTACGCCCATCTGTAATTTTAAAAAAATAAAGTGACATTTAGGCTCATGGACACTGTTGGGATGACATTTCTGGAAAACAAGTTACCCAGCTAACAGAAGAGCAGCCAAAGCTGGTAGAAGAGCAGCCCTGACACTCCACACACAGCAGGAGACTGTAGTGGTGTGTTTTGTTTGATTTTGCCTCTCTCGCTGTTGTACTTTGGGAGGGTTGTAAAGTTATGGTTTGCCCCATGTTCCCCTGTCCCTTCCCCTTATAGTGTTTTTTTTGTCCAGGTTTTCCCGCCACTCGGGGTGTCCATCAACCTGCTCACCCTCCCCTTTCCCCCCGTTTCTGCTAAGTCATTCCCAGTTGTCCTGCCCCCCTTCATGTCAATTAAGTTTTCCCTGCCCAGCTTGTTCTCGAGGTTTCTCTGTCAGTCACCGTGTCCCCCGTGTCTGGTTTGTTGTGTGGGTTTTCTCCCACCCCTATGTTTTTCCTATTGGTTCAGTTAAACATATCCTTATCCCTGTTGTAACTACCCATGGCTGCTGTACCCACCCCCTGAGTCAGAGGTGTGATAAACTCTTGCTGAGCTTTGGGTGTGGTCACTTCGTCTTGTCCCTTCAAGGACATTAAAACTTTTTGGAATACCTTGACGGAGTGTCCGGCTCCTGGCTTTCTTTATCTCGGGACTCTGGTGGCTTTTCTCTGCAGCTGAACCCACGCAGCTGCCCTGACCCACACCGCAGCCTTCAGGGGAGGTTTTGGGGCGGCCTCTGGTGTGGCTCCACCGCCACAAAGGGGCGGGATAGCCGGATTCCCCGCCTCGTGGCGGCGAGGAGAAGCCACAGGAGACCTCAGGGGAAGGCACAGCCCCAGTCACGGTCGGAGCAGCCGTGCTACGATGTCAGCAGCAAAACCAGGACAGACAGGAGCTGGCAGAACTCCTGCACAGTTTGAAGTGTCACTGAACTGTCTTCACCTGCACTTTCAGCCCTGCCGTGCCCCAGGGTCAATCCAGCCTGTTTGGGAGGGCCGTGAAGCTCCAGGGGACAAGAGAGACACCAGGGCTTGGTCAGCAGCGGGGCAGGACAGGCATGGCTTGGGGAAGGTGAAGGAGGGGAACTCTGGAGAAGAAGTCCTGGGCATTTAATCTCTGCTTCCACTTCCTGGTGAGTGGTCCACATGCTTGATCTCCTCAGGCATTTACATTTCTGTCTCAGACCAGCTGGACCACATAAACACCTCAGCGACTACTGAAAGCACTGCCCCACACAGGGCTCACCCCACACCCCTGCCTGCTGCCCTTGCTGCAATCCCCCAGAGAGCTGGGAAAAGGAGGATCAGGAGTGGTTGGCTACCACAGCAGAGCACTGGGTTTGAAGATGAGCTCAGGAGGCAGGAAGGGAGGACATGTCTGGGCAGAAATGGTCCCATAGGTCTGCAGCTGAGCTCCTCTGGTGCAACCTGCCACCCTCATGTCTTGGCTGTTTATTGTAACATATGCCAAAACAAAAGCAAAATGAGGGGGAAAAAAAGAGGAAAGAGCACCCCAAACCTCACTGTCAAAAGATTAAAGCATTTATAAAAAAAAAAAAAAAAAAAAAAAAAAAAAAAAAAAAAAAATTGGAAGGGACTTGAGTAAGCTCACAGTGAAAAGAGTTATTACATACAGTGATGAGTATGCAACTTCAAGAACTCCTTAAAATGTTGGTTTCTAGAGGCTGGGAGGAATTCTAAGGGCAGAGGACTGTTTTTTACACTCTATTCTTAAGAATGTTTCAGAAAGCTGCTGTTAGACAAAAAGACCCTTTCTCTGAGCCTGAGTATGTTTACATTCTTAAGAGCCCTCTTTGCCTGTAGCACAGTGATGTATTTCAAATCCCAAGTTTCTGACTCCCTTGAGCCACAAATCTGTAACAGGGGATGTCTAGGAACTTCCCCATGGGTGATTGATGGAAACTTCACCCAGGTACAGGATTCTCCAGGGTTAGAAGTGTGCAGGGTGACAGCTCTGTGTGGAAGTTGTCTCCTGCCCTGGGGCAGCGATGTGGGGAGGTAACACAGAGCCTCTTGAGAGATTTTTCCCAAAGAGGAGAAAGGCAATGAGCAATCAGGCAGGGCATGTTTGGAAACCTCCAGAGCAGATACAGCTGACATGAAGCAGTCAGCCATGGCTGACCTCTCCCAGAGGCAGGATGCTATTTCTGGAGTGCAGGAGTTGCAGTTTGGGTCACAGCATGCTGCAGCCATGAGATGAAGGGCAGTGCTGCCCTGTGGGGACACACACAGCTCCCTGGAGAGGCACAGAGGGTATCCACAAGTCAGCAGCACATGGTACAGCATGGGAAGGGAAGGAAAGGGCTGTGCAAGTGTAGATGTGCTTTTTTTTTTGCTCTTCAGAGCCTGCCTTCCCCCAAAAGCTGCAGCACTGATCCAGAAATGAGCCTTTAGGGAATTTCTTAGCTTTGCAAAACACTCCAAACTGGGATAATTCCCTGGGGTGCCAAAAGAAAATGTTGGCAGCTGAGTTCCTTCTGAAACCAGTCCTAAATTCCTTACCCAGCAAAGCTTCCACTTGACAGTTACTTTGTCAGGCAGACTTAATTTGTGGAGTAACAATTCATCAAACCTGTTCATAATGAGCTCAAGCTGATTACATTTCCCAGCCTACCTGCCAGTTTCCTGTTGAGGGTGGGATACACTGTCCAAAATGGCTAATGAGAACAGCTTGCTAATTTTCTTATCTGGCATGTTTCACTACAGGACAAAGCAAGAGTGAACAGAAACAACATCCTCTGCATCATTGGGAAAGGCATTGTTAGGAAATACTTTCAGAATTCATTCTAAATTATAGGGAAGTCACTTTAATTTTGGGAGAAGGTCGCATGATAGAATCAGTTAATGATTACCTCACCTGCCTTACAGTTGTTCAATAAAATGCTGCTTTCTTGCTCTATAAACTACATTTTAATTCCTGCCTAATGAAAGAACTAGAATTTTTCTTTCCTCTTGCAATGAGGCAAGAAGGATGTATTTTTGCTCCATACATCTCAATTTCATGTCTCCCTCACACTGACCATTTTGCTGTATTTGATTTTGAACTATACCAGAGTGGGCTGGAATACATTAAGTGATAAAGAGATGTCATTCCATTATATATGGCATCACATAAACTGTACCCATTGGTCATGCAGGGTTCAGCTGTGCTGTCAGTGCTCAGTCCTGAGTCAGAGGTGGAGAAAATCTTCCCCCAACTCTGAGAAGTGTGGAGGTATCACAGTGTGGAGGTATCCTGAAGTGTCACCAGAAAAGCAACCACTAGACTGGGCACTCTCATCATCTGCACCCCTCCTCAGCTCAGGCCCATGGCAGTCACTCTACTCCAGCTGTCCTTGGTCAGTCTCGAGCTGTACTGACACATATCAAAGGGTTTACAGGTCCCATGTGGTCCAGAATCCTCTGTGCCTCCCTGCAGCCACCATCAGGCAAGATGAAAACCCTCAGGCAGCAACTGGGTGCATAGAGAAAGTTTGCATCCATGGTGCCCTGGTAGGATCTTTTATCCACAGCCTGCTGTCAGGGGCTTCTCAGTCAGAAGGTGTGGGCTTTTTATTATGAAGCCTCTCCCTTCTATGAATTTGTCTAATTGTTTTTATGTATCGTTTCCATACTTTTATGCAACAATGAGCTCACAAATTAAATTATATTGGATAATTTGACTTTATGACAGTCTTAAATGTCTGTTATGTGGTGCTTTCATTGGAGGGCTCTCAGGCCTCAATTATTCCTTTTCCATCCATTTCTCCCATTTCTCTCTGCTATATATTTATGTATTTGAAGGATATTGGTCTCTTTCCATATGGTCCTGTTTTCTTTCCAGAGCAATGATCAAACTTGCTGCTCCTCTCTGCATATTTCCTTGCTCTTCAATGTTCTTTTTGAGATATTATGGCCTTCATGAGCAATGATAAAGAATAATATGATGTCAGCTATGTGACATGATGTGGTTCTTCAGAAGAGCTACACAGCCACTGACCACAGGGAACAGTTTTCTATGATATGTGACAAAGAGCAGAGGACAAAGACTTCATGGCACCAGCTGAAACAGTGGTCACATCAGTCAGTAAATTTTGTCAGGCACACTCCTGTGTCAATTATTTTCTATTTGTTTCTGGTCCTTACCTTATTGCTCCTTAACACCCATGCTGTCTCCAGATGACAAAGGTCATGAAACTATCTCTGAAACAGTGCAGGCATGTAGTCTTTAGTGGAGGCCCAGGGATTTACAGCAGAAAAATTGATGATAATTTGATTTCCTGGCTGAATATGAATTGTTTCTTGAGGACAATCAAAAGAACAAGAATTGGCTACTGAGATCCTTGCTGAGGGCCCCTGCTCCTGTGATACTGAGCAGTGTCCCCAGGAGGAGATCTGACCAGCACTGCACTTGGCAGCCTGGAGGATGCTCCAGTCCATCAGCAGCTCCTGAACGTGCTCTGAGTTGGACAGAAAGAAACTCCAGTGGGAAGGCAGCTCCTCCTGTTGTCCCTGACTGTGGCCACATTTCTCTTCACACAGAAAAGCAAGGCACAACTTTTCCCAAGGATTTTCTGGGAAAGGCAGTGAGAAGCCTCAGAGAAGAAAAAACTATTCTCTCTCTATCTCTCAACATCTCTATTCTCTATGCCTGTTGTTTTACACATGTGGAATGTATTAGGAAGATTGTTTACCTGAAAGTGATTTATTGATTGCACACCGGTAATGATTATTTAGACTTATTAACCAATTAGGACCAAACTGTATCAACTATCTGAGATAGTCACAGGTTTTTCTTTAGTATTCTTTTAGTATCTCTTTATTATAGTATCTCTTTAATATAGTATAGTATAATATAGTATAGTATAATTTAATCAACATTCTAAATCATAGAGTCAGATACCAATCATTCTCTCTGGTCGGGTGCCACCTTTCTACTATACCTGACTCCCACAAGAGCTACCCGTTTGCCAGAGCTAACTTGGCACATCCTTTTTGGAAGACTGATCAGAGAGGTCAGAAGGTGGATGGATGTGAATGATGGGAAAGACTGCCATGGGAATGGTGGGAGCCACATCCAGCAGCATCCAAGCTGTTGTGGAGGACTCAGTCCTGCAGAACAATGTGCCAGCAAGAGCTGAGCAGCACCCAGAGGTGCAAACATCAGATGGCATCACCCAGGGCAGAACTGCTTGAACAGAGTCACCACAGTGTGAACAGCTTTGGGGCAGGGCTTGCCAGCTCCCCACTGCCTGCAGGAGCCAAAGCACAGGCACAGTGGGTTCCTCTCTGTCCCTGCCAAGATGAGACAGGTTTAGAAGCAGAAAATCATCTCAATACTTTTTGGGCCATTACTGCAGCTTCTGGGAACTAACTGACTTCCCAAGAAGGCTTTAGATGGTTTAATAGTCTTAAATGCAGAAGCACAGTGAGGTTGTTGTCTGCAGGAACCTGCTCCCATCACTGCTCTGCACCTGAGCCCTGCTGCTGGAGAAGGTGGGTGCTCCACGTGCAGGGAGGAGTGCACCAAGCAATGGTGGTTTAGAGAGTCCTGTCCAATATCTGAATGTTAAATTATACTAGTGCCTCAGTGCCATTAAAAACTGTATTAACTCTCATTACTGAATTGTACATTCTGTTAATATTATTTGACACATAATGTCATGGGCAGTTATCTTTTATTGTTATTGTAAAGGCTAAAGGTATCTATCCTGTTCCTTGTAATGATACTCTCAGATCAGTGATGGTAATGAAAGAGATTTTAATTATGTCAGGCTTTAAGGCAATAACTGTCCTAAAACTCTGTCTGTGCCCAGCCCTTTCTGAGAGGAGGAAGAAAATAAGAGACTGAGGGCACAGGTGGAGGTAAAGGAACAGACACAGAAAACTACTTGACCATGGAGTACCTCCCTTTTCCATCTGCTCTCCCAGCAGAAACAAAGACAACTCATTTTACTTCAAGAATGGTGAGCTGAGGGATAAATAAAGGTGAAGGCACAGTGATGTTGTAAGCTGTATGCTCAGCAGAGGCAGGAGCCTTCAGCAGACACCCAGCTTCTCTGCTGCTCTGCAAGGCACTGCTCAGACACTTTCTCCAGCAGGTACAACCTCACTGCATAGGGTGGGCAAGCTGGGGAAAGGTACTCCGGTCTCAGAGGTGAGAAGGGGTGACCAGAGGAGTAGGATTGATGGGCTGGACTGAGGGGAGTTATTTGAGAGCTAAAATCAACAGATGGAATCAATAATAGATGCATCTTTGGCCTACTAATGCGTGACCCCTGTCCCTTGCTGGCTGTCTGGCAGCAGATCTGAGAAAAGGGATATCTCTGCTCCTGCAAGCTGCAGGCTCCTACTCTGCTGCAGGATCTGGGACCTCTCCCACGTGCTTTCTCAGGGGTCTGGCTCTGCAGGTCTCACCACAATGCTGCACTGGGACTTAGTGCTTTGTAAAAGTGACAGAGCAAATCCTCACCTTCTGATGTCCCACTAACCCTACAGCACTTCTAATGCAATGGCCCACAGAAAAGACAATGATCCTTCAAGGTACTTTGGACATGAAGTTGCTAGCTTTTGTAGCTCAAATACTTGAAAAAAGAATCAGGCCTTGGAGAAGTCAAACATAAATTTAACATTTCCAAAAGAACTGACTGCCTAAACCGTCATTCCTTTAGCAACGGTGCCTTGGAAATTTGATAAAATAAGTTTAATGTACTACTTTCTAAATTTCTTATGTGTTCACTTTCTTCAGTTGATCCCTCCCATACTTGTTAATGATTAATGTGTTGAGTTTTGTTTTCTTGAAAGAAAAGCTTCTTGCTATTGTTCTGACCTGTGTGACCTGGAAATACAAACAGCTGATATGGCTCTCCTCACTAAAAGTTGCTCAAAATGTCTCTCAAAGTTATCTGCACATTGCAAGGCCTCTTTTCTGCCTGTGCCTCCTAATCCTCCTCCTCTTTGTGTCCTTGCCTTTAAACAGCCCCTACACTGCTATTCACTTTTTGTCCATTCCTATAAGAAAAAATACGAATATTCAAACAAAACTTTCTGAGAAATGAAAAATGGAAGTGAAAAAAAAAAGTACCTTGTCAGGAGGAAAAAACAACCTTGCATTGAAAAATAAAATGAGGTTAATAGATGGGGATGTGATGACTTAAGAGGGACTTTTGGAAATTTGCACATACAGCAGCAGCAGTATTAGGCTTTAAGCAAAAATACATCAGTGTGATGCATATGCAACATATCCCACACATGACACTTCTGATGCAAACAAAGACCAACTTCTATTTGGATTTTCTTTTTCTTTGTGGATTCTTTTTTTTTTCTTGAAAGTGTGGGACTATGTAAGTAGATATAATAATTTGTTCTTATCCTATTGATTCATCTAAGTTTGTTTTGCTCCTCCACTCCATTATATGAGGGATCTGCCCAGGTTTTTGTTTTTTTTTTTGATTGGTCAGTTATACACAATTGCTCTCACAAATTAAATATGGTCACCATTTATCTTGCACCTTGGGTCCAAAATAATTATTTTTAGCAGTGCTTAAATGTTTCTCTCAGGTCCACAAAGACTGCAATTGATTATATCAGTGTGTAGATGGAAAACCATGCTTTTCCCCACTGCTTTCCTTGCAATATTACTTAGGAATGAACATCCATCCACAGCTGAGCAGGAAAACATCCTGGAAGTACCCACAGGGCTGATGGAAGGAAGAATATGGACCTGCCCCAGAAAAGGACCAAACCCCCCCTTTCTTCTATTTCTACTGAGTGAAGGTACAAGCAGAGAGAATTCAATTCTCTGGCAGCCACACAAAGCCCTTGAGCAAAAAAGCATGGGGACCACACTGGAATACCAGAAAGGTGCTCCAGGGCTGATTTAGTGTGTGGTGATCTTGTAGAAAGCCTCTCATCATCCTGCACTGCTTAGGGAAAATGTACACTATCTAACCACTGAGCAGTTTGTGCTTTCCTGCTGAAGTCATCCCCCAAACAAATATATTGAGACCAATTAATTACTCTAAGTATGAAAGATTAGCCTTAATACTGTGTAATTCTAACTCCAGAATGAATCAGTAAAAGGAATTAAATTATTCTTGCACATAATTGCATGGATTCAATGCAATTACTCAGTAAAGTTGACAGTTTTCACTTAATTTATTGTTCTTTAAAATGATTGTGTGTGTTTCTCTAATTCTTTGGAGTGCATGAAATAGAGAATTACTTGGAAATGGAGACTACTTGGCAATGTGTTTTTGGAAGACAGTCGCAGGAGCTACTGCAAATTCAGCAAATGTTTTTTGTATGGGACAAAAGGATTGATAGGATGTTTAAAGGAAAGAGTCCACTCCAGTTCTGTTAAACTTGGCTTCAGGTTTGAACTCTTTGATTTGATTTTCTTTTCTGTTTTCTTCTTTGATCATGAGCCACAGACAGATGGGTCTGCACTCATTGTAAAAGCACAGTGAACCCAACTTTTAGTGTTGCTGCAAATTGTTGAGGTAACAGGCACTGCTGGGAAAGCTGCTCTGGCCAGCTGGTGTCAGCTGGTGAGGCACCTTTGAATCATACTTTGCATGTAAAACCAACTTATTGTGTTAGCAAATGGAAAAAAATCAGTTCTTTGGGTGCCAAAAAGTGTCATTTTTCCAGGTTCTTGGGTTGAAACTCTACTCAGTGTGGCAGTGGCAGGTCCTTTACATTGGATATCAGCCCTTACTGCTGCTCTTCAGTTCCTGGAGAGAGGGCAACTTGGGACTGACACTTTTGGACTTGATTCTCATCTTGCTGGAGGGCTGGCACCAAAAGAAAGCAACATCAGCCCTGAAAATAACTCACTTTAACACATTTCCACCTTTCCTTGGCTTCTAGTTAAACTGCAGTTTTGGGCTTCATCTTCAGTGACAGAAAATTGGCATAACCAAAATCAGTGCAGTGAAATCCTAGGGTATCTCTTACTAAATACATAAAATTCAAGTTAAAAAAGGAAATATTTAAACATGGGAAAAAAATCTACACATCCAATATAAAACTAAATGCATCATGTCAGGGCTATGCTGCATTAATTTGCAACCATATTGAATTAAGTGGTTTAAATGCTGTTTCCTGGTTCAAACACCAGACAAAACTTTCAGTAGTCTCACTGATATGAAAGCAAGAAAGTTTAGATGTCCAGGAAGTAGCTAAGGACAAGCTCATCCTTCAGAAAGAGCCTCTAAAGCCAATGATCTAATTTGGTGATAAGTAGGTTCTGCTCTGTCTTTAATGCAAGGACAGGGTGGAAAGCCTGACTTTGATCTGTCTCAGAGTTTTAAAGATCTCAGCCAAATTTTCTTGTTTTCTGGCCATTAAAATAATTATTTTAGCATTTTCCTTCTATTATTTGTCTTGCCCTCGGATCTCTGCTGAGAATGGCAGGGCACTGGAGAGTGGGGAAAGTGGGAGTGCAGGTTTTGTGTGATATAAGAGCACAAGGAAGACAGCTCTTGTCCCTGTTCTATGTGTGTGCACAAAGGATTCAAAAGCCATAGTGTGACAGCTATTTCAGCATCCTTTAAAATATAGACTGAATTATTGGGATGATCCCTCTGTGTAAGAAATTTACAAGCTATCTTGGCACTCTTTCATGGGAAATAAGATAAGAAGGATTTAGTGCATTCAGAAAGATTGTTCTTGCTTACAATATGCCATAGTATATAATACTTCAAGTTTTTTTTATTTTTTAACTTAGTGTAGATTTCTACCAGTTTCTCCTATGTATATTGTTTATTCTTGTGAAGAATTTAATTTTAATGCCAGGTGAGACAAGACTATTGGATGCTTACTCAACTTTACAGAATTAATCAATTCAATAATTTTCTACAGTACTTAGGTTTGCAATTTGCTTAGGCATTTTTGATTGTCTAGGTAATCTTGATAGATGTTTCTAACTTATGATAGTGGTGAAATGGCTAGAAGTGCTATGTTTCAATAGGAAACACTGTTCTGTTGTCCTTTAAAAGATACTTTGCAAAATTGTTCAAAGTAAGGACTAACTGTGCTTCACTGCTAAGAACGTGGTATGTCAGGCATCTTAGTGGAATGGAAAGACAGGTGTGTTTTGAATGTGCCTATTTATTGACAGCATTTGTTTACAGCCTTGTGCATTAGTGCTAATATTCTTTTTTCTGGTAGTCTGTTCAGTTAATTATCACTTCAATAGTGACAGTGCAAAGTAAAAATGCACTCAAAATACCTTGCAAGAGGATGGGATGGCTCAGAGTTAATTTCATTTAGGAAGCAATTTGTTCATTCTCTGTGCAGAATCAGAATTACTTTTTTTTTTTTTTTAATATATGGGATTTTACTTTTAGCATTGGATAAAGCTCTCAATATTATTGGCAATCATCAGTTACGCAACTGGAAAAATGCAATTGGCTGCATCCTTATGTGAAATCAAAATAGCTTATGGGTGTGACAGTGCCCTTCAGTTTGATTTGGACTGTAACCTGTCATTTAGAAAAAAACAATCAAACAAAATCTTTCCAACATGTAAATAACAAATTTTAAAATCTTTTCCATTAAATTATAGTAGCACATCATGTTTGATAGACACAGCTCTAATACCTACTGCCAATACAAATAGAGTATCCTAAGCACATACCTACAAAATTCAGCTTATTTTTCCTTCTGTTTAAAATGAGTAAAAATCCCAAAGCAAAATAAAACGTCTTTAGTTAGCACTGAAATGGAGTTGAAGAGATGACAGAGGTTTGGCAAATGTCTGAAGATAAAGAGTAGTTCTAGATATTCTGGCCTTGATTCAGCAGAATACGTCCTCTTGTACAATGTATGGCTTAGACTGGGGAAAAGTCAGGTGTTGACAGGTCTTCAGATGTCTAAAGACTTGGATAGGGAGCCAATGCTTTAAATTCTATTTAGCTTCTTCAAAGATGTAGGCAGCCAGTCACCTTTTCAGAGATCCACAGCTACTTCAGCTAGTGTCAATGGATGGTCACTTTGCACACATCTCTGAAATTCATTTTGGATGAGTCTCAGCCTTTTTAAGCATTAATACTATTAAGAAAATGCACACTTAAATGCCCAGTTAGGGATGCTTAAAAGTGACCTATCCATGATATCCATGATATCCATCCACTGTTTTACCAGCTATTCCTATAATATGACAGATATACTTTAGTGCACTTATACTTCAGAAATTACTGTGGTTTGTGCAATTAGCTTGTTCCTTTTTGTGTCTAAACCTCCTCTCCTCTCTGGTCTTCAGGGAGTACTAAGTAGCAAGTTGAACTCAACTGATCAGCAAAGAAGCTCAGTTACCATGAGACCACCTGCTCATGGTGCTGGTTACCTCAGTCCTACAGAGACCAGTGACCTTATACCTTGTTTCTTTCCCCCTCATCTAGTTCTGCCCCACTGGAAAAACTGCTCTTTTCCTCTCAAGCTATTGAATGGATTAATACAATTATGTGAAACTCCAGTAATAGCACTTCACCCAGACTGAGCTTTAAATTTCTTACAGTGCAAAAAAAAAACTAACCCAAAACCCTAACCAACCAATAAACAAGAGCACAAACCAAACCCCAAAAAACAACTAAAAAAACCCCCAGATAAGATTTCTGGGCACATCAGCTGTCCAAAAGTGCGACAGTTAAGCAATAAAAGGCATTGCATCTTCTACTACACTTGCTTTCTTTTGCCTTTACACTGTTGTGAAATCAGCAAATACCAAGTCCTGTGTTACATGCTATATAGCTCTTGAACAGAACTCCCTGTTTTGAGCGCAGTTTCACTTAGACTTTTGGTTTGTTAGAAACATTGAAAACTTACTACTAGCTTTGTTAAGGGTATATCTTGAGCTTTTATTAAGAGCATGTCTTTCCTTTTACATTGTGCATGCTTACTATGATATAGCACTTTCCAGCTCCTGTGACAGATATTCACCATTCATACCATTATGCTCTCTGAGGAAGGGTATTTTCTCCTCCTTTTTTATTGTTTTCTTATTCTTCACAGAAATCTTACCTTCCAATCTTTCAAAAGTTTTTTGCAAGTGCTGGGGCAATCATATGTGATCTGCACACAGTTTCTGCTTTTCGTTTTCTGGTACTTTTCTGGAACTATTTGTCTGTATCTCAGTGGGATTCACTGTTTCATTCCCATTGTGCTGAACTGATTCAAGTCCTTGCATTGACTCAGAACACCTTTTATATTAAAAATATGAGCATCACATGCAAATTAAGATATGGGTGAGACAAATAAACAGGGAATACACAAGGGAGGCTTACACTTAGTAATTTTTCAGAGCACTTTGAATGACTGTGTCTGAACTGTGCTGCTGCTTTATAGCAATCACCTGCTAAGACAGGTGCCTCAGTAAAAAGTTAAAATTATATAAAATTTTACCAGCAGAATAAGGTAAAGATTTGATTTCTCAGTTTTGAGGACCCGAGTTCCTGATAAGATCCCAAACCAGGACAACTTTCTGCCTGTGCTGCAGTGGCCCCTCCACTCAGTCATGGGCTGTGCAGCCACCCCGGGAGTGAGAGGGTGGAAGCTGCTCTCAGGAGTGGGGTGACTAAAAAGCAAGATCAGGAAAGAGACACCCACACTTTTCTTCTTGGCTGAATGCAGAGGGAAAGCAACAGCCTAGGTGATTATGGCCCACAATTCTTTTCTATTGCTTCTGACTCACCCGTGTATTGGCAACCAGGGAAGAAAACCCACTGCAATTTTATTTCAGATATAGATTATTCTTCTTGCTGCCAGTGGCATAATATCAAGATAAAATGAATTTTTATGGAATCAATATTTTTGTGGGTGTTTGAAATACAGGTCCATAATAATGAGGAGAAAATAGTGACTGCTGCTGACGTTGTTGTGGAGGGCTGATTTCTGGTTATGCCTTAGACCCTAAAACCAAAATGTACAGAGAACAAAATGGGAACAGGAGTTCTCGTTAGGACTTTGATTTTTCTGCAAGTTGGTAATGGCTATATCCATTCTTTGTAGAAAAGAGTGAGAAGATTTTCTAACCAACTAAATTAGCAAAAATTTAGTTACTGACTCCAACAAAATCAGCATCTGGACCTCTGTGTGCCTCTACACCATGCAGTGTGAGCTGGGCTATATTCAGTGCTCCTGCTCCTAGACCACATGATATCATAGATTATTTTCTCAGAGGAGTATTAAAGGAATTGTAGTTATTGCTTTCTATGGCTTCAGTCCCTTCGCACACAAAGCCTTATTTCTACACAGTTACTTCCAGATTTGAGTTCATCACTATAACCATCCCATATGCTCTCAACAGCTCCATATTTCTGAAATGAAAATAATCTTAGTTCACCTGCATCATAAAATCACCTGCCACAGACTCCTCTTGCCTATCTGTAGCCTTTCACATTTACATAGCAAGTTCACATGGCTAGCAAGCAAAACTAGCAGTGCTCTAATTCAGTGACAGTGAGAGGTTGTAAAGCACCTGAAAGCTTTAAACCACCAGAAAGAAAATCTTTTTGCACAATAATCTTTAGGCTGTGGTTCTGCAGACTGACCAAAAAGGTGTATAAACACCCTGACTATTTGAGCAACTAGGGATGCATCACCTTAACAATATTAAAGAGACAGTTAATCTCTTTTTTAAAAGGCACGTGTGTTTAAGAAGTGAATGCTCAATGGAAATAAACACTGGTCTCACTGTGCTCCTTGCCAATTGCATAAATTATGTAGCACCACCTATGTCAAAGGTCTGAGGTACATTGGCATTAATTAATGCACAGTGGAGTTTTACACTAATTAATTTATCTTGTCAGATTGTGACAAAGTACTTTCCAATAAAATTTACCATGTCACAACCCCTGATCAGCCACCAGACAGCAATTAACAAGATGCTTCAATGATTTTACTGTAATTCCTCATTGCAACTCCAAAGGAAAGTCTGGAGTATCAGAATACACCAGCAAAAGTAGAAGAAAAATGACTTGAAAACAGTTCGGAATATCTGAACAATTTTTAAATTAAAAAAAAGTCTTACCGAAAATTAGAAAATTTTGTAAAATACCTTTCTTTTCAAGTAGTAACTATACTGATGCAAGGAAGAAATAAAACAGTAGATCTGCCTAATGGATTTGAAAATCCAAACACTGAAGATAGAAAAAAGAAATTTATCTTTATTCACTGACTACTTTATCACCTGTTTCCTTTACTCAAGGACACTAAGAAATCACAAGTGTTATTTTCCAGAACTCTTTCATATAAATGTAAAATATTTTCTGTCTCATTATTTTCCTTCCAGAACTCCTGATCTGGAAAGCTGGTGACATTCATCTCATGCTTTTATCTGGAACGATATTCTTGGAGGATGAAATATGATTATTCTCAAGATTCAGGACCATGCAGCTCTGCCTTCATTTTCATTTCCTTATCCCATTCTCCACTATTCACACTATTTTCCTCTTTTGTGTACAATGCCTTTTTTTTCCCCCTAAAGAAAATCTGCAGCTTATTTTCCAGGGAAGCACAAAAGATTTGCCTCCTATCAGCTTCTGGCAGAGACCAGAGAGAACTGATCTGCAGAAGCTGCTGTTGACCTTATACATCCAAATAATACACAGTTCAGTAACCATAGGGAGCTCATCATGATGCTAGCACATAAATCAGTATGTTAAATTTAAAGATTGATAAGATGTCAAAACATATATTAAGATATGAGCCCCCAAGGCTGCCTGCAGTGATGCAGTTCAGCATCAGCCTGATATTCTACAGTATCCTACAGGTAATAAAAAGACAAAGAGTAAAGCAAGATATTATCACAAATGCTTTGAGCACAAACCCCTCAGACTAATGATAATAATTATCCTGCATCATCTGCATTTTATTTGGTGAGAGGTAGAAGGAAGCTGTAGTTGAGAAGAAACTTATTTTTCCTCCTTTTAATTAAAACATCCCCCCCAGGGACAATTACATGTACTGTATCAGAGTAATAATATTAGCTCAAACCAGAATCATCTCAGTCTTTACAGCCCCTTCACTGTGTTGTTACTGATGTGATCTCAGTTGTTTTCAGCGTGCGACAAGAGACAAACTTCTTGTCTTCCAAATAATCAGAAAGAGTTCCCCAGGGATGCTATTATTCAAGGAAGCCTTTGTGAATATGCTCGACTTTCAGTCTCCTTTGGATTTAAAAGTAAGCTTAAAATACAAAACATACTCAAGATAGGTAACAACACAAGTATGTCTTCCCTGAGACCTAAAAAGATAAAGTGGGGAAAATTTTCAGTTTACCTGAATAAAGGATGGGTTCTGCCCAGATCTTTCTGGGAGGTGACATATGATTGTGGGAAGGTGTCTCTGTGCCAAATCTCATTTTTTTACAGGGCCCACGTTGTCACTGAGCTCTGGGTTGGTTGTTCCTGATGTGTATGTGCCTGTGAAATGCACCCACAGGCTACACCTCTACAGATTGGCATCTTTAAAATGTGTGCAGGGAGCTTGTGGCTGTCTGACTGGTAAGCTGCTACAGCTCATAATGCTCATCTGCATTATGCTGAGCTGCCTCTTGTGGGCTCAAAGCATTCCAAAAGGGAGACAACTCCTGCACTCCTGCACTGATCACTGTGAGAGTGCCCACAACATGAAAAGATATGTGAAAAAGCGTTTTTAAGAGTGTGAACATTGAAACTATAATACTCTTTGAATAATATCTGATTGACTTCTTACTTAAGGACCAAGAGCATGTGTAAATGAGCTTCAACACGAGGCTTTGTTCTAATAGGGCTTTTGCATGTTTATGTAGTATAAAGATAGATACTTACTCACTGGCCATGCTTTTCTGCTTGTTTTAGTTTCAGATTTGGAAAAAAAAAATTCTAATGAGATAGTGTTGTGGTTGGCCCATAAATATATATATATATGTGTGTGTGTGTGTGTGTGTGTGTGTGTGTGTGTATGTTTATCATACAGAGATGACATCGTAAGAAAGGTTTTATTGCAACTGATTTCCTCTCCCTAAATTAACAGTTTGAAACCAGTAGGTACCTGTGATTGCTTTTACCATCTGACAGACTTACATGCAACTGTGTCTGTAATTCTTTTGTGACTTAAAGTACCCAGAGGCTTCCCCTGTGCCAAGTACATGGCACAGTGCATAGATATGGGTGTACTAAAAGAGAACAGGATGAGAAAATAATTTAGGAGGGTGCAGATGCCCATTCTCATTTTCCTCCTGTGTTAAGACATCTCATCTGGTGTGTCATTATTATCAGCAATACAGTGGGCACAGTCTGCTCTGAAAGGTGTTCTCAATTTGCTTCCAGTTTTCCTGGCACATTTTTTCAGTCAGACAGTGGGCTCCCAGTTTTGCAGCTACTTGCTAAATAGCTCAGAGCATCAAAGGCAGCTCTGGGCACAGAGCATCCCTGGCAGTCTCAGGGGGTTCATTGTGTTTCCCCTCTAGTGACCCCTGGCAGCAGCCCCTTGCTGCTCCTGCAGGGTGAGATTCCCCTCCTGAGGAATCTCCCTCAGCTCTTGCACAGTGGCCCTGGGCTGACACAGTGCCATGGGCCTCACTCAGCAGCTGGAGAGGAGGATACTTCCTCCTCTTTCCAAGGTGATGGAGGGAGGAAAGAGACACTAGACCCACAAAATTACTTCATGTACTTGAAGTTCCTTTTGTTTCTGGTCACCTTACTTTTCAGTCATGCTTCCAAATAGACTGGATGATGATGCCCAGCAAGACAAAGGAAAAGATTAGTAGCAAAAAAAAAAGGAAAAATAATCATCTAAAGGCTGAATCAAAAGAAAATAGAAATGTGTTTGCAACACAATTGTTAGAAAAAAATCAGGTTTTCAATCCCAAAGCTACTGCCAGAGTCTATTTTACTCATGAGACACAGTCCACTACCCTATGGCAGCTGATACTGCTTATCTCCAAGATGCCAGAGGCAGTCAGTTATTTTCCAGTCTGGGTTATGTACAGCAGTATGTAATGGCACCAAAAATAATCTGAAAAGTTCCACTCGTCAACAAAGCTTTTCAGATGTTCTTAAGCTGGCAGCAACTGCAAATAATTTATCAGGTTATTTCTTTTTCAGGCATGAGCAAGTCTATGAAATGAAATGTAAATTGAGTGGATTCAAAGCATTGTCCAAACCAAGGATTGTCTAACACACACAGATGTTCTATGTAAGAGTTTTAGATCTCTGCTGCTTTGAGAAAACAGATACATACTAAGCAGAGACACATTTCAAATGTTTTTGTTGGACAAAACTTACAGATTTATATTTGTAAAATGAACCAAGTAATAACTGTTGAAACAGGACTAAATATATAGAAATATAAATACGGTCAGACAAAGGGGAGAAAAGACATAACAGCAGCTAATGACAGGTATCAGAATAAAAGAGCTTTGTGTGCTGAAAGGCAAACAAATGTCCAAAGCTACCACACCAGTTGAATTTCATGGGTGTGCAAAGTCTGCATTTCTCTGCCAAAATAACACAACAAAGAGATTTTATGCTTTAAGCTGCAATGCTGTCGTGGTCACAGAACTCAGAAAAGGATTGTTGGAGGCTCAGGCTTTTAATGAAAATGTTCAAGATCCAGTAGTGGATTCCAAAGCAAAACTCACGTTGGAGAGCAGGTCTGGTACCTCCACCAAAAACCTCAGTCAAAACCAATATTGAACACTGATTTTCTTTTTTTCTTCCTTTAATTACTACGTCTACTTACTATCTCTTTTTTTTTTTTAAATTCTCCTCTTGCCACCAAAGCAAATTCTCTTCATTAGACATCTCCATCTCATTTGATGAGCTCCACTGAAACAAGTGCAAGGTCTGATAATGCAGTTCCCAGTTCAGATTGGCTCTAAGCTTTTGCTCTCAGTATCCTGACCTTGCTGTCTCAACCCAATCTCGAAGGGGCTTCTGTGAGTCCTTTTTGGACGAGATGGAGGGCTGTCACAGGGGCATGAGGGATGCTGTGAGAGGCTCTTAAAAAGGAATGGAGAGCACAAACATGCTCAAGGAAGTTCTGCTTAAGTGAAATTCTCAGTTCATTTACCAAAGCAACTGTAATATCTATTGTGCAATTGGATAAAAAAATGGCAAGCGATGTATCTCTTGTTATTTATCTGCTTTCAGGGAGTTTTAGGGGCATTAACATTCAACAGAACAAGTGCTCTGTGGACTCTTAGTCTTTGGTGACTCTTGTTTAGCAGGTATTCCAGGAAACCTACATGAGGTATTTCTCACTGCTTGTTTGTAAGGCATATCTCTAAAGCATATTTCTTGTGTATTTTCTTTCTCTGAGATAATAACAGAATAACTTTCTAGTGTTGGCTCACAGTATGCTGATAGCACTTACACTGGGACCCCAGACAGCAATTTTTCACAAGTACTTTAACTTTAGATCAAAGTAAGTTCATGGGCATATTTTCTCAGCAGCAGATCTTTCATTATGTTGACATAGAAGGATGCTCTGTGGATAGGCTGTGAGACTGGATGTCAGCAGAGGTGGTCAGTTCATGCATGTCTACTCCTTGAGTGAATGTTGTTTCCAGGCTACCCACTCCACAGACATCTAACCAGCTGGTTTATCCCCATCTCAGCTTGTTATGTGATACTGTGCCAGCATACTTGATTTCCCCACGGTACAAATCCCTCCTGAAGCCTCCCAAGTAGAGATCTCCTGAGATCCCTATCAGTTGGAATCTGCCCCTCTGTGGCTGCTGGCCCCTGGCTGTAACCCCTGCAGAATGCTGCTCCTGCCCTGCTCTCTGTGTGACTCTTCACAGTCTGTAGCAACCCTGCCTCTGACTGGAGGCCTCTCATGTCTGCCCACTTATTCCACAGAGGCAGCAGAGGCTCCATGCTCATGAAATCAGATGTGCAGCTTGGCAGGGCTCTCTGGATGGCCACTGGTCCCCTTTGCTGCCTGAGTGAGGACTATCCCCTGTGCTGGATTTGAATTTATCTCGCATTGTGGAGATTGTCATACATGAGAAAAGTGTACATTGGTTATATTTTGGGTGCTACTAGATGGACATGATGAGCATTCATCACCCAGCTGATATCTGCTGCTGGCTGAGCCAGGACTGTTGCTGGCAGGAGCGGTTCTGGTTTGAAATTAATTGTGCAAGTGCCAAGTAGTGCCAGTGGGTTTGAAAGCAGCTTGAGCAGAGTGAAATCCAGGAAGCAATGGGTCTCACATGGTGTGAGATGGGAGACCCTGGGCTTAGCATCAAGTCCTGTTGCATTTGTGAGTTGTTGGATCAAGCAGTGCCACTCAGCAAGAGCAGATGACCCAAGTGAGATCTCCACTGCTTTAGGCACTCAGCAGACAGCATCTGTCCTTCTGGCTCTGTCTGCAAGAGTGGGGACCAGCACCTCCAACTGAGTGGTCCCTCAGCAGGCTCTCAGGGATGCAGCCTGAAAGCTCATCATCCCTTCCTGGTGCTCTGTTTACTTCTTCACCAGACAGACCTTCCACTACTATTGCATCAGTCTTGGCAGCCATAGGGCTGGAACTCCCATTACTGTGGCCAGAAATGTGTGTGCAACCCACTCTGTGATGTGGGGACAGTCTCTCCCCTGTGACATGCTGCTCAGGCTCTGCAGGTCTCCCTGTCCCCTGTGCCTCCAGGCTCTCCTGGTCAGGCCAATCAGGCAGGTCACCCACTCTGCATCTGACTATGGAGATGAGGGCAAGGCCATGGCACATGAATAGCTCTGCAAAACTCCTATACTGGTTCATTTTTTCACCTATTTGCAGAGAGATATTAAAAAAAATATAGCAAAACAACTAAGAAAGAAACAAAAAAGTGATGAGATAATGAAATTGTTTAGCATAAAACCAAATTTAAACTTATAGCTACAGGTTAGGCAAGCAGCTCTGGCAGGTCTGAGCAGGGGATTTTGCTGAGAAAGAATGATGGATCCTGTACACTGGCTGCCTTTATGTGGCTCTGAGGAAGTGTTTGCTTTCTTGTCTTCTTTTTTAGTGTATCTGTGAAACAATCAACTCCTGATGCTTCTGCTTCTGCTCTGCACACCCTCATTGTCAGCCCCACCCCTTTTGCAGTGCCCTCTTTGTAAAACCTCATTTTATATTTGTCATTCACACCTGGAGGTTCTCCAAGGTCTGTTATCATTTTAGTGTGAAGCCCACCTCACCTGGGCAGTAATATTTTACTTTGCAGATGGAAAACCTGATTGCCTGGGTAAATCAAAATTTAGTGATGTACCGTGATTAGTGAATCCACCCTGTAGTGCAACTGCTTATTTTGTAGAAATGTGCAGAAATATCCTCTCCCTCCTTGACCACCTCTTCCCCTTTTGCTTTGGCTGCTGATGTTCCTGTGATGTGAGAAGTGCTCTGTGCCATAGCTTTCCACTGATGTTTTGGCTCCATCTTACCCTGAAAACTAGTTTTTTACTGAGAGGGAGAAAATTGACATTTCTTCAGCCAAAATTATAAGCAATAATTTTATGTCAGAGTGGAAAAATTCAGATTTTCCGTCAGAATAGAATGTGTTAAAAACACAAACCTAGTAGGTCTGAAGGTAGCATTTGGATTTCTGCAGCTTGCCAGAGTTCTGGAGGTCTTTTAGTAAAAAATCACCACTGTTTATGTAGGAAATGTTTCTAATTTTCTTATTCTTGGGTTTTTTTGAAAGTATTTCTTTAAAACCAGACAAATTCTACCAAATAGCCCTTGCATGATGCATAATGTCGACTATGCCAGATTTAATAAAGCCAGCATGCTAAATGAGCCTAACCATAGAGCCTTAATATGACAGTTGCTGTTTATTGATATTGTTCAGTTCCAGTAAACTCCAGCCTATTCCTGTAGTGTAAAGTTATGAGTCAGATCTTCTTCGATCAAAATCACCCTAATGCATGGTAGCAAGATAATACATTGCAACAAATCCTACCTATTGAAAGCAGAACTCTTTGGGAATGCTCTGTAAAGTACCATAAAATAAGCACAAAATGCAGAGCTGGATTCAGCACTGCTCTCAGTGCTGGGTTTGCTTCTTAAGCTGTGCAAAGGTTCAGCTGCTTCAGTTCTGTGGGTGGTCCTTGCACACTGTCCATGACTGTGCAGCAAGGCTGCAAACAGGCATTGCTGAGATGGAGAAACATCTTGAAGTGATCCACTCCCTACACTTTGACCTTCCACTAAAAGCCACCTCTTCTAACTGCTCCAGCCCACTCAGTCTCATTCTTTACACTGGGCTTTTCAGTTTGTACTGGCAAGGAAGATTTTCCTCATTATCTGCTAAAGAATAATTGCACTTATTTAGACTTGTTTTTTTCTGATGAAACACTGGGGTGATCTTCCAAAAGACATAGAGGGATATTCCTTTTTAGAATCAAAATGTATTTCTTCACAGTCTAGGAGTACTTTGGAGGCTTTATTGACATCTTTGCTGAAATACAGCAGGTAATTTCTATCTCACAAACCCCAGCTAAACCACAAAAACAGTCTCAGGGGAGAAACGTTTCTGGTTTTGCAAGGTGCAAGTTTTAGGAGTGTTTTTGTCTCATAGTGGCAATTTTCTCCCTTTTGTTTTAAGCTCACAGTTTTCATCTTGTTTACTTTGGATGTTATATTTGAAGGTGAAATATAGATCAAATGTGGTAAGTTTAAGGGTAGAATACTCTTGTCTTACCCAGACATTGCTGGGGCTTGAGGAAATCTTGTGTTCAGTAGAGTGCTAGGTGAGACTGTTTGAAACCCTTGAACCCCTTGTGCATATAAACCCCTTTGGTGGATTTTGGGTGGCAGACCAGGTTCTCCCTCTGTCTTGTTAGCTCCTTTGTTGACCCATTTAACCTCAGAGATGAAAATGGAAAAAATCCTGAGGACTTCCCCTAGTGAAATATTTCTCAAATGCAAGATGTCCTCAGCCAGAACAGCCTTCTTATTCACTTTTGGGGCTCTGCAGGGTCCTGCTGACCCAAACCCCTGTCAGCTCTGCTCTGATGGCTTGGGGAGAGGGAGGAGTGAGTGCTGTGGAGGAGGCTACAGCACACACATGAATGCTGGGAATGTTATTCAGATGATATTGACTCTCCCCTCAGTTCTCACTTGCACTTGGGATAATATTTGACATACAAAGTGAGGTACAGGCAAAGCAAACTCGCAAGGGTTTTTTGAACTTTTTCAGCTTTTGTCCTCTGACTGTAGTTTATGGACAGACACAATTGCTGGGGATGGCAACAGTTTGCTGTGAGCAAACTGTTAATTAGGATGAGACACTTAGGACTTTGCATGATGACAGAAAGCAGAGATGAGGAAACACATAAACAAATTCTTTGCCTTAGGACCTGTTTTACTGTAGAGAGTGATTGAAGAGCTTAATCACTTCTGAAGGAGGAAAGCCTGTCTTTATCGTGCGCTACAAAAAGCATAAGCCTTACAGAGAAAAGAAAAAGGGGAGACAGAACCACAGGAAGACTTCTGCACCTTAGGAATGGCTTATCTGAAGTGCAAAGGGAGACAGTGCTGTGCATGTGTGCAGAATCAGTGAAGAACTCAATCATAAGGCCTATAACCAAGTCATAGCAGGATATAAGTACCTCTAGGGATGACATCTTGTTTCTCTGCTACCAGGTCCTACAGTGTTTTGGTCTTGTGGGAGTTAAGCAATGTATTTAAACAGTTACTATTCAGTGAGTGTCCATTGCTTTCTAAAGAAAATAAATAGAGAAGAAGGAGGCACAATATTTCTGAAAGCAGTTAAATCTTCCCTGGATTAAAATAATGATAATATAGTCATAGTATTTACAGTCAGCAGTTGGCCTGGCTGATGAGAAAGGAGTATTTAAGGATATATAAATCAGTTCAAATAATTCAAAGATTTGCAAAAATCTTGTTCCAAGACAAATGGTTTAGCGAGCCCCAGTCTGTGCAGCTGATGCGGATCCTTATGCATTCTTATGGAGCCATGAACAATAACAAGCCATAAATCCATGCTTCTAGCCAAGAGTGGATGCTTGTGGAACAGCTGGTCTTAGTTCAGTGAAGATTGTAGATGTTTCCTGGACATCAGAAAGCATCAGCTTGGTTCAGAGTTAGTGTGTTCAGGGCTGAGCTTGGGCACTTTAATATCTGGAACTCTGCCACGTGCTCTTTAACTAGAGGTTCACACGGGGAGAGCCTCTCAAAAAACTTTCCTTCTTTGCTCTCTAAGAAGTTGTTAAGAGTCTGGGACATATTGACTAATCTTTCTGAAGTGCTCTGGCTTTCTTTCAGCTGGCTTCTGATAAATGGAAGCCTTGTTCCTCTTTGCAAATCATACCAAGTTTAATGAGTGTAATGAGCTTTCTGCTCTCAAATTGCTTATTGATTGTCCTAGACAACAGACTAATTTG
Source organism: Peucedramus taeniatus (assembly GCA_013400575.1). Classification (NCBI taxonomy): domain Eukaryota; kingdom Metazoa; phylum Chordata; class Aves; order Passeriformes; family Fringillidae; genus Peucedramus; species Peucedramus taeniatus. The sequence continues at coordinate 393,797 of WBNO01029807.1, forward strand.
TTAATGAAATAGAAATAAACACCAGACATTCAATTGGTCAAGAGACTTTAACTCGTGTGCTTTATCTAAATTATACAAAACTTGTCATATTTATGCAATTTGGACTGAGCATCAAGTTGGCTCACCAAGAGGATTTTCTCAGTAGGACAATAGTTTTCTTGTGAAAATGAAGTGATTCTTGGGACATTCAAGTGATTTACTCAGTGGTTTATGGTCATGGTATTGTTTTTCTTCAGTTTCTCACCTGAAGTTTCTCAAGAAGTTGGGACTAAAACTCAGACAGTCCAGAGAGCTTCTGGAGTGTGGAGAGGAATGAGCTTGTGATTGCTCACAGGTAGTAGTGATCTGCAGTGGAGGAAGACAGACCCACCTGAGAAAATGGAATACAGAGAGAGAGCCTTGCTCAAATAGCAGCACTTGGGAAGAGGTGGGGGCAAGATTGCTGTCTGCCACAAGCACCAGTTTGCTCTGCCAACACTCTATTTTGCCAATTTGGCTTTAAAGCTGCCCACTTCCACTGCTGGTGGGGGAGCGCAAGGGAATTTCTTATGCAAGACACAATCAAAAGTTTCCATTTCAAATTAATTAACAAACTTCCACCCAAAGCAGTGTGAAAGTACACCACCCACACATGGCCCTCTGCTCTGCCCTGGCTGCTTCACGGACATCCAATGTTGTCATTTTCTCCCCCCATCCCTCTGCATTGAAGGCTCCTGCAGGAGTTGTAGTGTGGCAATGCTCTGGCTGTTACCTCTGTTTCCAGAATTGCCTCATCTGGCTGCTGCTTCCTTTTCTGCCAGCTACTGAGAGGAGCAGGAGCTTTTCCTACCAGTGCTGTTCAGTGAGCAAGGGCACTCATTGCTCCTTGATTTCTCACCCCAAGTATTTCAGTCACCCTTCAGGAAATGAGATTGGTATTATTCGGGTGCATGTAATCAGCAACAACCCACAAAAAGGAGGCTCCTGAAGCAAGTGGTTTGGAAATAGGCCATTAGCTAGAAAACTGTTCTAAATTTTTTGCTTACTCTTCAGGACAGCAATTTCTCTCACAAATCAGGATCCTTTTACGGCTGATTCACAAAAGGAAGATTAAATTCATCAGACTGTGTATTTAAAATGAATAGTTTAACATGCTCCTGGCTGAAAATGTATCACTCCGCTAAATAAGTTCAGAGAAAAGATTAATAGAGGAAGACTCTCATATGTAAAGCTCAGCAAGTTCATGAATATTTTCAGGATAATGGCTTTCATTTCCCTGTGAGATAGCCTGCAAATTCACAAGACTTTCAGCTCATGGTTTCTTTTTGCAAGATCATTGTGTCCTGAGGAATGTATTACTATTTCTCAGATTGAAGTTGGCTCTCTCATGAGCTGCTGTATTACAGTCACAGGAGTGTTCACTGTATTTTCATATCTTATCACTGCAGGTAAAGTAATATAATTCCATAATTTTTCATTTTTACATAATTTCCAATTTCTTGTTGCAGAGTAGCAGTTCCTCTGTTTGCCAGGACACTGACAAATCTGGCTGTTCAGGAAAGCATCTCTCACCATGCTACACTACAGAAATTAATATATTTACACAGCAAGTGGCATGTATTTTTAGACTTCCAAATTCCATGGGATAATTTTAGACATTGGGCCATAAATGTTTTAATTAGCCTTATTTTAGTTTTAAATATAGCTTAAGGCCAGGAGTTTTTCTTCTCCTCTCTCTAATGTGTCAGTCCCTGGGAGCCTTTACCTCCTGGCAGATTAAGACAGAGAGAGACGCTTCCTTCACCTCCCCTCTCCCCATGGCAAGAATGGAAAGTACATGCCACATCCTGCAGTGGGGCCACGCATAACCTAGAGCCTAACTTGGTTCCCTTCAGTTCCCAAAGCTTTCCCTTGGCTCACTTGTCCCCTCTCTTTGTTATTAGTGTCCTCTCAGTCACTTTGCAACTCATGTGGGAATGCTCATATCCAATTCAAAGTGAATTTGGAACACAATATTTATGTGCTATAAAATGCCTTGCCGCAATTTGAGCATGACACCCACCACTTTCTTGCCATCTAATAATATTTTTAATCCATCCTGAAAGCAATCAAGGCACTGTGACAAGCAGTATCTCGTGCTGCTCATCACTCAGTTTCATTGCCTAGTGAAGGTCTAGTGATTTTTCGTTGTCACATTTATTCTAATCATTTACAAGGAATAGAAGTTTAGAGTTGATCATGAGTGTCAATTAGACCCAGGCTTTACAGTATGTGAAAACATTGCTGTCATTCACTCTTTGCAATAGCAGTGATAACGTTAATTGGAAGAGAACTCTTCGCTGATGATTTTCTGTCACCTCCAAAGTAAATATTGAAATACATTTCTCTTTGCTTGGCCTTGACTTTTGTGCTCTTAGTGTTTGATCACAGCATGAGAATAAACACATCTGTCATTAATATTTCACCAAGAAGGTCAATTCAAAAAAATAAAAAAGGGATTAATATAAGACTTTCCACTTGGGGGTGAAGGGACACCTGGACCTCTTAATAAACTGTATTTAGTTTTCTTTTAATGGGAATAGATCCCATTTGATCCTGTGAAGAGGCAGGGCAGTCAAAATAGCATTTGGATATTCGGAGAAAAGTTTCCAGAGAGAGGGTTTATGGGCATGAAGAGTCACACCAAGGTGGGGAGATGTGCAGATGGACTTGCACAAGAACCCTTAAGGACCAAACAGATGGAAAAAAATCAGGATATGTGAGTAGCATTTTTTTTTCACCTGACAACCCCACAATACAGAGCTGGTAATGCAGGAAGATGGAAGGAAATCAGTAAGGAAACTGTGAGTGAAGTCTTCTCTGAACTGCACTGCTTGCTGGGTCACAAAGGCTTGTGCACTTCCAGTGACTTGGAATTCTCCACATTGGAATGATCTGGTGTCTGGCTGGGCTGAAGGGGACTGGCATGGTGATTTGCTCTGGGCTATAGAGGAATCTGCTGAGGATGCTCATTAGTGTACCTTAAAGGCAGATGTGGGATGAATGGATGTAGGGACTTCAAGGTCAGCTTTTTGGTGTCTGAGACATCTGACTGTAGCAGACTGGGTCTCCTGAAAACCTTCAGCATTATCCCTCCAGGGGATGATAAGATGCATAACAGATGTGGCTCCTCTGACTCCTGGCACACCTCCTCACAGCTAGAGATGAGCAGGTGTGACTCACTGCATTACTACATGATTTGTTTGTTTTTAATGGACTCACAATTTAAAAAAAAAATCAATCCTCTGACATTCACGTGGACATGGATCACTACAGTCTGCTTGATTTTTGAAATATCATACCATGTGCATACTTTTTTACTCTCCCTCCCTGTCTTTCTTTAAATCATCCATTTCCCTCTGCATAAGAAGTGTGCGGTGTGTCAGCTCTGCTGCTCAGAGAGCTCCTCCTCCCCAGTACAGATGTCTTCAACTTCTTGCTCCATTTTCAAACTCAAAGAGAAGGACTGGTATATAAGCCACAGACTGATTTTGGGTTTGTTTCCACAAAAGTTCTTATTGGTATTGGCTTCCTACTACAGCTCTGAAGCTTCTACCTCCTACCTTGCTGTGCCTGTGACTCCAGGTTCATCACTCCCCTGGTCTGTGTCTGACTTCTGATGACTAAATGCTCCCTTTGCTTCAGACTGATGGTTTCCCAAGTCAGTGTCAGTGACAGTAGCTCTGCCTGTGAGGAGTTCCTCTGAGTCAGCCCCACTGCCTGTTTGCAACCCTTTTTGTGCACCCTTGGTGCAGTCTGGTGTCTGAGGGCTTTTTTCAAGTGGGCTGGAAATTGCTTCACCATGGAGCACATTTGTTCCAGTGTGTGCATGGTACCCTGGGGACTTGAGTACCTCTGCTATGAGCCTTTAAAATAATTAATTTTTTTTCATCTCCTCATCATCATGAGGATATTTGCTGCTCAGGTGTCCTCTGCATGGCCATTCTCTGTTGGTGTGTCATGGGTGACTTCTGGGTCATCCCCTCAGGGCAGGTTATTCAGCCCCTGACCAGCCTCTGAAGAAGTAGTCTTCTTTTCTGCTTTGTCCTCTGATCAAAAGCATTTCCCACATATTTTCCCTATTACACAGAAGTCAGTACCTCAGATCTGCACTACTGTTCATATTTGCCTCTCGAGGTCATTAACATATCCCACACTTCAGTGTTCCCTGTTGTCACATACATGACTCTTTTCATTTTTTGCTAGAAGTCCCTGCTTGTGGATGCAGAGAAAAAAAACCTGCTTTTCCTTCACTTCTTGCAGCTGCTCTCTGGTTTTCAGTCCCAGCTGTAAGGGCTGCTCTGTGTCCCCACTCAGCATGTGCTTGTCATTTTTTCAGTAATGGCTTGGGGATGGGCTCTGGGCTCTTCCAAGGACCTGCCTGTGCTGGTGCCTGGTCTCCAGGTGCTCTGCCCTGAGTTACACATCCCTGCCCAGCACTGGCTCCTCTCAGTTTGTGCCAATCCCTGCGTTTGGCAATGAAAATGAAGCTGCTGGTGGGGGACTGTGAAACTCATGTCTGAGATCCCAGGGCCTCCAGGCTTCCAGCCTCCTCTTCACAGGAAAGGTCTGATCAGAAACATCCAAGAGATGTTCTTCTTAGAGGCCTTCAAGCTACCTAAGCCCTACCAAATGTGTGATCTGGGATGAAGCATGTCTTGACTTGTCACCATCTTCTGTGGTGCTTCCATGAAAAGTGTGTCACTGCTTGAGGAGCTGCCTCTTCTCACCTTTCCTAAATCCTGGGTATATGGCTTCACAGCAGTTGTTGATCTTGCAAAGTCTTCCCAAACTAGGAAACAAGAATGCAGTAATATTTCCTCTAATAATGGGAATCACTGTGACTGAGGAAAGGAATCATAGGATAAGAAAGCAATATGTATGGTACCTAATTAAAGCTGCTGGTTCTTCTTCCTGAGTGCACTGCCTCAAAGGTTTCATAAGGGCTGTGGTTAAAAGGCAGTGGTTCAATACAGGCAGTAGATGTGCTATGTGTGGAAGAGAGTGTGATAATAAAAAAAAGGCATTTCTCACCCAGGAATCTCCTGAGCCTGTGGTGCCACTCTCTTCCACTTGAAACATCCTAGTCTTTTTAATTTGAACTGTCCTTTCTACACAGCCATATGGAATTACTCTTTCTCTTCTGTTGTGTGTGGCTCTGTTTCTAATGGAGTTCCAACCTGCATGCTTTGTGCAGGTATTTAGGCTCCCTGGAAGGATTTAAGGTGCCAAACACATCAGAAGGATCTTGAATTCAAAAGAAATATAGGTTTTAGCCTTCAAATGTAGTCTGAAAACAAACATTCCTTTTTAAAGTAACTACAAGACTTACTGAAAAAGGCGCCTGATATCCAGGGAAAAAACCCAGTCAGACTTCAAACCTGATCAGAGCTTTTACCTTGAGATCTTACAAGTAAACTGAAATCAAATGAAGGACTATAATAACCAGTGGACTCAGTGGGTGGGTGAGGCTGCAGAGTAATGGACATACATTTTTAAAGGCCATGGAGGGGCACAGGCTTGTATCCATAGCCACGCCAGTACATTTAAGCCTGTAAAACAAAGTATCAGTGCTCTTCCTCTTGACATTTTACCAATCTCCCAGCCACTCTCGTCTCAGACTGAGAGCCAGACTAGTTTTTTTTCCAACCTTTTTTTACCTGCTGTCACACAGAGTTTTCCAGTGAGTTGTCCAAAAGGATGCTTACCATTTGTGTGCTCTTACTATGCGTCAAACCATTTCTTCCTATTTTCTTGCTTTTATCCCTGCTTGAAGTAATTTGTCACTGCTGAGAAATCATTACTGCCACCCCTCATTCACCTGTTTTATTTGGCTTCTGCCAAAGTCCCTGGCCTATCCCAGTTCTCAGAAAATCCACTTTTAAATAAAAATGAGTGATGGGAATCTGGTAACAGAAATGGCCAAAAGAGCAGATCCTCTGAGATCTCTCATTTCCACCCACCACCCCTTGATGGAGGTCTTTTTGCACCTTGCTTACCATCAAGGTTTCTAAAATCAAGGAAATTAGATTTCATCTGTCTCTCTGCCACTGAGTTTTTGCCTCATGGTATTTTATTTCTGCTGTGTGCCCTGTCAGAAGGGCAAGTGAGAGAGAGGGAGGTTAATGCCAGCAATGAACTGCCTGTGCTCAGTGCAAGGGTGCCTTTCCTGCCTCGCACATTGGGCTGTCACCACACAGCTGTGCTCCCTCCAGGCAAAGGCTGGGGCTCCCCATGACCTGCACTGTGCTGGCTCTCACGAGGCTGTGCCTGCACTGGGCTTTCACAGCACTGCCACCACCATGGCAGAAAGAATCCCACCTGTCCCAGACCTCCCACTGGCACATCCCAGCATGCTGGACTGTGCTCAGCTGAGGAATCTCAGCCACCACGGGGGCCCAGGCTGGAGCCTGCAGCCACCACCTTTGACAGAGGAGGAAAACCCCATGGCCTGTGGACACACTCCTTGCAAAGCAGCCAATTCATCTCTAATCTCTCAGCCCTGTTCCTCCAGGGAAAATTACAACTAATTTTGAAAGATAGGTCTAGGAATGAAAATTTATAGTAGTAATAAAAAAAAGGTGGTTATATATGAGGTATTGTTTTTTTGGTCAGTTTTGTAACCTCCTTTTATAGGTTATAAATTATTTTTCTAGCTGTTTTCCCTAGGAGATAGCTAGCTGATCATCTCTCACCCTCTGCCTTAGCTGCACAAATGCCAGCTACCAGCTTTTGGTTGTTCCAGCTTGTATATGTGCAGATAAACTTTGAATAGTTTTCTCAACTTGTGTTTAGCTTTGGGAAGTCAATAGCTTGTCCAGTTTTTCAGTTAATCTAGTAAAATATATGCCTACAAATGCAACACTTGTCTGGACTTTATATTTTTAAAGGAGCTTCTCTTGATTATGAAATAAAGCTACTCTGCAGTTCTAACATCATGCAATGTGATATGTACAGTCACATTATGAAGTGACTGCCCTGTCACAAGCCAGAAGTCATCAGAGAGCCTGTAGCTTCTTGTGGAACTAGTTAGTTATGGGAGTGTGGAAAAGCAAGAGGAAGTCATACTGTATGTAAAGATAGCATGAATTCAAATAACAGGTGAAAAAATTTAGTGTGAGAGAAGTTGAAGGTAAGTGGATAACGATTTACATTAATTCATGGCATCCTCTTACAGCTCTTCCTTTGGTTATTAGAGTTACATAAAAATCACACACACAAACACACACACACACAAACATACAAAACCAAAAAAAAACCCTACACCACCCAAGAAAATTTTCAAGTGTCTTCAGAGTGTTTAATTTTTGACTTTAATTTCCAAAATTACTGTAGTCAAAAGTCCCATTGAAATTCTGGTGAAAATCTAATTTTAAAAGCCTGAATGCTAAAGGAATTTAGCCATCTAAGATGAAAACATGAAAGTCATAATTTTCAAAAGAATTGCTACACCTGAAATGTATTTAAAAATGCAAAAATGAGATCTATAGGACCATGTGTTTTTATTGCCAACATTGCCTTTAAAGAAACCCAAAATCCCCAAACAATTTATTGATCTTCTGAAACTCCAGCATGCTTTCAAATACATTATTAAAAATATATAAATTTAATAGATGATTTTATTTGGTTGAGCTTTTCCCTGAAGTACTGGAAGGTTCAGTTATGATGTATCATTCTTCAGTTATGTTAGATGTGTCTTTCAATTAAATCGATTTCTGATTGAACTTCGAAAAACACAGGCGTTTTTAGCACTCTTGATTTATTAGAAAACCGAAGAACAAATGTCAAATTCTAGGTATTCACAAAAAAGCTTCTTTAATAGTGGACCCTGCCTGATAAGGTTTGACATCCCCCTCTTTGGAAAATTATATTTAACTAAAGCTATTTTGAACAACGTTGAGGTAGATGAAAGCTGCATCTATTAAATCATGCCATATTTTATAATGCTTTTATAGCTGCTGTCAATTGGTCTAAAAGTCAGAAAAACTGCCTGGCAGATGAGAACATTAAGTTCCTGGTTTCTGGTTCATTACTGAATGCAAGCAATCATTCTATTACTGGAAAGGATAATTGAAATGTAGAGCTATAGATTAGCTGAAATGTGAGGAGTGGCATTTTTTTTTTCTATAAGCACCACCGTTATGCCCTTTCCATCTCCCCTCTCAGGATTGCACTGCATTGCAGGCCGGGCAATTAGCAACATTAACAGCTCATCTGGGCTGGAAGACGGAGAAAACTGACATTTTTGTGATCTTTGTTTCAAATGCTCTGTCTCTGTGGGTTTAATGTGATAGTCCAATTAACACAGAAACAAGCTTATTTGGCAGCTATCTTGTTCTGGTTTATAGCAATGATTTTGAGTAAAAAGTGTATCCAAGTAGATGTTCCTTCATGTTAACAGCCAGTGCAGGCTGAGTCTCCAGCTGGAGAAACAGGAGCAGTGAATCAGACCCGTTCTTCATTATGAAGGATGACTTGAAGTACTCTCAGCAGAAAACAAGGGCGCTGTTTTCTATTCCATTACAAACACAACTAGGAACAAAAATAGGTTTGTTATGAAATGAGTTATTCTGTTCTCCCTAGATGGGTACTAACAGAAATGTATCCTAGGCTTAACACATCAGAAATATGCTTTTCAAAAATAGGAGGTACTGTCAGAAAGAACAGATGTCGTCACTGATTAAAGAAGAATCACACACAGGAACACCTTTTCATCCAGCACAAAGGAACTTCAGAGACTCAATCTGTAAAGATATTAGAATAATTGAAATCAGATGCTGAATTTAAGAGAAAAAAAAATATTTTCCTTTACCTGTTTTGAAAACAGATACTACTGTCTTTACTCAACTCTGAGTGAACAGGAGAGAGCTAAATATAAGCATTAATTCATTGCACAAGGGAAACTGGAGCAAAAACTGTCCTGCTGGAAGCTCAGATTCATTTTTGATCTTTTTTCATAGGATGAGCTTTTGTTCTGCAACGAACAAAGTTTTCACCCACATCCACGTTTGTGCATCACACTGACAATATGGACTTTGTTTTGAAAAAGAGATTGAAGTTCACTTCCCAGCCCTCAAACTTAATCAAGACCTTATAAAAAGATTAATAAAATGTTGCTCAAATGATAGAATGAGGAAATCCCAAAAGCGCCAAGTTTTCTAAACATTTTATTTAAAACGCCAAAGAAAAAAATACGGGCCATCTCCACTTTGTTTAACAACAGGTTGTTCGCAGCGCTGGTTCAAAGTGATGGAGTAGTGTGTCGGGGTCTCACTCCCGCAGCAGAGTCCTCCAGAAATCCAGCCAGCCGCTGCAGCAGCGCTTCCCCCATGCCGGCAATGGGGCCGGATCAGCCGAGCAGCGGGCTCTGCTCCGGCTCCTTGCTGGCGACATCGGGGGGGGACTGAGGCTGCTGACAGCAGCATCCTGCTGGCCAGATTTCCATTACAGAAGTTCTAGTGAGAGGCTTGGTTTGCCAGATCACGTCTTGTGTTGTTTCTTCTGACACCTTTGTCTGCAAAATTTCATGATTAGTGACTCACCTAATGCTGTTTGACATCAGTGTCAAGATTCACATTTGTTATTAATACAGAGATGTGCGCCGAAATTCTGGTAAGCCTCTAATTCGATATTTTCTCTCTTCTGAACGCTTTAGTAAGACCTAAATGAGCAGCAGCCCAGACAGCAGCTAAGGTCCTGCCCAGCTTTGGCCAGCGGGACACCAAACTTTTCACTTCAAAAAGTGCAGGCTCGGGGCGCTGTCATCACTACATGGTTTGACTTTCCGCTGGCTGTTTAGAATACTTTGTGCCCTTGACTGCTTTGGAAGATGGTCATTAAGGATTTCTCCCATTAGCAAAAGTGCACGCAGGTCTCTGAGGCTCACTGCATCTCCTCTTAGGACAATCCCTTCTCTGAAAGCCGCGGCTACAAATGATAGCCCCGGTGGCCGCAGTGAGATTTTAGGAAGCAGCAGGCGGAGGAGCAGCTCCGAGCAAAGCTTGGTTTTTCCTCAGCGACGACTGAGCACAAGGACCATGCGAGCGCCCTCGCAGAGCCTCAGACGCCCGACCAGCGGGGCCAGCCTTTCCTCCGTGAGCGGAAGCGCTCATTTGATTGTAAATCAGGAGCGATTTGTGCCCCCGAGCAGAACGGGCTGAGCCCATCCGCCCCCCGCCGCTCCCTGATTGCGCGGCTGCTCCCCCGGCGCCAGCTGCGCATCCCCGGCGCCACTTCTACTCTGGGCCACGGCTCTCAGTGGGCTCTGCCGTGCTTTCCATCCCGGCTCAGTAATCTGTGCTGCTTTTCTCCATCATTCATCCTCGTCTGAAGTCTAAATACATCCCTCTTCGCAGAAAAGCAAAAGAGCTTCTGAGTAGCTCCATCCACAATTAAAACTTTCTTACACCTCCTCCCACTTCTACTCTGGGCAGAAAGTGCCAGCATTCTTTCCAGTTATTCACATGTTTTGCTAATCTAACTGTGCCTGGTAAGTCATGAAGATAGGTGGAATTGGAGATGGGAGCAGCATTTGCTGCAGCTGAGTTTATCTCTCTCTGGATTTGGATACACACACAGAACAGAGCTTTGAGAAGAGTTCATATTGTTAAACCTCTAACTTTCTCCTTGCTCCTGCAGGGTGGTACACTTACACTGAAAATCAGGGCTGTCAGTGGAAACAGAAACCCTTAGAACCACCCTGACCCCCTTCAATACAAGGGCAGGATTTGTTATGCCTCTGCTCTAATTCTCTAGTATGAAGCAGAGCTATTTAGGATGCATTTCTGACAAACAGTGTTCCCTACAATTATTATTTTTTTAATTTTACTTTTTTTTTTTTCCTGTCAGCTTTATTTGTCAGGCTTCTTTTTCTCTTTCTTTTCCTTTTCCTTTTGTCCTTTTTCCTTTTCCTTCTCCTTTTCTTTCACAAACTGTAACTGTAACTGTACTTTTGGGTCATCTTCTCCTGTTAATTAATTTCTTTCTTGCAACCTGGTTCCATTTCTGACTCTTGTTATGTGTCTGGTCTGTGTGGCTGCTGCAGAAGAGATAAACCGAGTAGTTTTTGTTTCAACCTATTTAATGGGGAGCTAAGCTTTTCTTATTCTTTTAAGCTTTATAGACTGTGTAATAGTTCCTTCAAGCTAGACTGGCAGTGAGAAGACTGAAAGATTAATGCCAGAGGAAAGTGAATCTTCTGCACACAGCCAAACATTTCACTGGAGGAGATGCTGCATCCTCGTGTCCGAAGCCAGGCAGGCACGGGCAGGCAAGGCTCAATGCTCACCAGCCCTGGGGCAGGCTCCTGGCCACTGCCTTTTCCCAGGGCCTCCCCAGTGTCCCCAGAGGCAGAATCAACCTTCTGGTGCCTGGCTAAGGGACCCTGGCCTGAGAACGCAGCCCCATTTCCTACCTGGGCAGTGAGCTGGGGTTTCCTTGATGTGGCAATCTGGTCAGGTTTGTTTTGCTCTGAAGAGATGTCAGTATATCACTGGGAGGTTTTTCCAGGTTCAAAGGGAGCCTGAAAGCCTTTCCATTACATTCAATGGCCTTTTGGTTTAGTTGGAGAGACAGAGATAAAAATTCAAGCCTCCTTGCAGAAAGTGTCACCCCTTTTTGCTCCATTACCTATTCTCTCCCTTGGGTAGTAAACTTGCAAGTGGCCAGGACAAGCTGCATTGCTGCCTCAGACAGGCAGGAATCCCTCCAGAGCGTTTGCTGAGTAACTTCCTGCTTTTCCACTTGTACAATTTCCATGGCATGTTCCTTACCTGGCTTCACACTGTCCTGGAGAAGGCTGTCCCTGCCAAGTCCTGAGGCTGCTGCTAACCAGGGCTGTGGGGCTTGTGGAAGGGAGGTCTCTCTGTCTAGAAGCATCCCAGGTCTCTTAAACTTTAGAGCTTCTTTGAAGGACCTCTGCTTCCTATTTAAAAACACTTCTGTGAGCAGGGTTTTCCCTGACACTTACCTGAGGAGCACTCCTGGCTGCCATGAAGATCTTAGCTTTTGGTGTCCCTGTGATCCTGAGGCATGAGCCAGAGTAGGACATAACAAGAATGATGGCTGCAGAAAAGAGGGATGGGTCTGAAGGGAGAATTTGAGTTTTCTTTTTCTTTTCTACACAGAATTCTTTACTGTTTTTTTAAAGTGACATGAAAGGCATGATCTCACATGACATGGCCCTTACCAGGGCAACATAAAATGTTATCCTCAGTCAGTCAAGGGCACAACTATGAAATGAGTTTTCCATTTTGAGTATTTCCAACATTATTATGACAGTAGATTAAATGTCAAGGACCCTGGGGGTTTTATTAGTATCTGTAATAAGTTGAAAGGCATGAAGTCGCTTTATAGCATGGGACTGGGTGGTCTATAATTGCTTTCATGATGGAAACCCCAGACAAACTCAGAGATACAGAGGTTGAGGTTCAATTTGGGACTTTTGAAGGCACTAGTGTTTTCCTGATTTAGTGTAACCATAGATTTGGCCTTGGGGAGGTGGGTCATTTTAAGTTATAGTCTGCTGTCAGTGCTTAAGGATCCCACAAACAGCTGTTTCTTTCTTGAATTTGGGTGCTTTAATGAAATACAGAACAGGTTCCTCTGCTAGTAAAAGGAATACTTATCTACTGCTGATTTAGTTTGCTGTGATTACCACCTCTTCCAATCCCAATGATTTACAGCATTTAACTTGTTTCCTATAGCTGGTTCAGACACCAAGGCAGATTTTTCAGTCTCTCATCCATCTGTTGTGACCTATATATGTTCTCTCACCGTGCCTCAGTCTCACTTTGGAGTTGCAGATGTCAGTGCCACCCTAAGCTTCCCTTATGGTCACTGGAGAGCAGGAGGCACAGGCAGGATCTGAACAATGTCAGAAGTCTGCTGCAGGAGGAGGTGAATACGGGGAACACAGGGAATGTGTACTTCACACAGTAACTAAGGATGCTTTGAGATAAAGAGAAAACAGGGTTTTCTTTGGTGCTTAACTAAATTACTACTTTTATCACAGTCTTCAGGAGCCCAGGAGGGACAAGAGTCAGCTCATGTTCTTGGCTCTTTGGAACCTGTGGTGCCCAAGAATAAACAGCTCAGCAGAGGGAACGCCCCGGGGCTCGGCTGTCAGGGCTTTCTCCTTGCAGAGAAGCATTGTGTCTGTATTTCTAACCAGGAGAGGCAAATTTTGAGCTATCAGAACCTAGGCAATGGAATGATGCTTTTTCCTGGCTGTGGCTTTGCCAGGCTAGCTCTATCCAACACAATTGCTTTTCCAGATGCACCTGCATCATCGCTGTTGTACCCATGAAAGTGCTGTCAGCCCCTGGACACCACTCAGAAGATGGCAATGAACAACTGAGATCCCACCAAGAAGAACAACCTGAAGTGCTTCAGGCCAGGACCTTCCTGCTTGCCCTCCCCTGCTCCCTGGCTTAGTGCTGTAGGGAAGTGATTCTGGGAGCTGTTCCTCATGGAAAGCACCCAGCTGTCCCCTCTCCCCCCAGGCTGTGTGCAAGGTGACCCAAAGGGTGAGCAGGAAGCACAGTGTCTTTGGACTGAGTGGGAGAAGGGGGCACAAGCAGCCAAAGCTCAACAGCCTGGGCTGAGGTATAGGATAAACTTGCTATGTGGGTAAAGCCTTAAGCACATTCTTGGCTGCTAAATGATTATATTGGTAGCCACCCTTAGGAGAATCCATCTTGTTCAGTGAGCTGTGTCACTGCTTTCCAGGACAGCCAAAGTCTGAGGCCAAATTTGCCATTTTTTCACTTAACAGGGAGTGCTCTGCCTAGCCTGGGAAAAAATACTGTCTGCAGCCTGTGCTTTAGGGAGGAGAGTGTTCAGGGGTCACTCCTAAGGCCTGGCTACCTCCACCAGAACATGCAGCAACATCACAGTGTTGATACTAGACAGACAAGATGCTCCAGTGACTTTCTAAGAAGGCTGAAATGCCATTTTTTTTGCAAGGGCAGGTTAGATGTGCATGCTGCCTGAACACTGACAATCATCAAGACTCTTCAGGCCAGCTGCAGGCCCTGGACCTCACAGAGCAGGGGCAGAGCATTGCTGGATTGCCCCATGTGGGATGATAGAAGGGTATTCACTCAAGCTAACTGCTGCAGGAAAGCTCTTCCTCATGAGCAGGAGAACCACGAGACAGTGAAGTTAAGAAGAATAATGTAGAAATGGAAGCAGAACAAGGGAGTATAACAACAGCATGTAAAGAGAAAAATGTGTCTAGGTGATCTGGCAGACTGATGTGATCCAGATTTGGACAGCTGGCATTATTAGTCAGTGTGAAGAAGGACCATATTTTCAAATCTGACTCAGTGCCTGGCAGCTGTAGGCTGAGTTAGAGATAATTTCTAGTCCTAGAGAGTAAAGCTTGAGGAACAGGCTAAGCACAGGTTTCTTCTCAGTTTCTAGTCTATCTGGTTCTCCCTGGATTTTTGCTCATTTCAGCTTGCTTCCTCTGAAATTTTCATAGATTCTTTTAAAAAAAAGTTCTCTTTCTATGCACTAAGTCATGACTCATTTGAAAAATAACACCTGACACAAGCAGGTGACCCATCCTCAGGGAACTCAGCATAGAATGAGGTTAAATAGGCACTGAAAGTGGTTTTCTAGATTGAAATTTTACTTCCTTTCACATAATCCCACAAGAATCTCTCCTCCAAATAATCTCGGAGTCTTCTCCATACCCTGGCCCAGGTCCTGTCTGAGCCCTCCTCATCAGATAGGAGAGGTCAAAGCCCTCACACAGCTGAATCCAAGGCGAAGGGAGCTTCACCGTCAGAGGGTGCCAATGTAGTTCTGTGTTTGACCAGTGGGAGGCCCTTAAAGACCATCAAGTTTTCAGAATCTATAAAAATTGTGCTTGGGACTCATGTAGCCCTCTTTATCTGCAGACCTGCAAGTTCTTCAGAGATTTTTGAGGAACAGCTCAGGTCCTAACTTTACGGACTTGAGATATAGACAGAGGGGTGAGAGGAATTTGGAGTAATTGTAAAATAAGGAAATGACAATAATTTGAGAACTTTTATAGACTATGGAAAAAGGTAATATCCCTTCCCTCATAAATAGTAACATCATGTTCATACACTTTTATTGATGCTTTCTTAAACATTTAGTTTGCCTTTGGAGTTGCTTAAGGAAATTAAACTTCAGAGCACTTTCTTTCATTTGTCCCCACGTTCTGTTAAAAAAAAAAAAGACACTGTGATTAATCTCATTCTTTTCTGGCTCCAGACAACCAAATATTCAACA
The DNA here is from genome assembly GCA_013400575.1 of Peucedramus taeniatus. Classification (NCBI taxonomy): domain Eukaryota; kingdom Metazoa; phylum Chordata; class Aves; order Passeriformes; family Fringillidae; genus Peucedramus; species Peucedramus taeniatus. The sequence goes on from WBNO01029807.1 coordinate 409,079, forward strand.
GAAGTATTTCTCCCTTTCCTTTGAACAATTTCTTCAAACACTGAGCTATTGTTGTAACTTTCTGGATCACCTCCTCTGTTTTCTATTTATTTTATTGATACAGGTTTAAAGCACAAACCCTTCTGTTCAAGGCAGTCCTCTCAGCAGCTGTGATTTAACCTGGAAATGTCTCTGCAGCCTTTTGAGCTAATTTATCTTCTAGTGAGAAATGAAAACCTTTTGGGAGTTACCATTTTCCGTAAATGGGCTGAACTTTGGTCTCAGCTGCATCCAAAAAAACCTTCCTGTGATCATATCAGTCTCTCCAAGATCTACAAGCTGCAGAGTATGTCAAACAAGGAAGACACCCTAGGATGAGTGCCAGATTTCCTGCTAGACAAAACATCCATATTTCAACTCTCACAGAAATATCTGTTTATCAAGATGATGGTAACATCCACATTGATCTGTTTGCCAAGCTTCAAATGGTACATTTTTATATTATTAGATAAATGGAAAATGCACAGGAACAGCATTACACATGATGAAAAAATATACCCTGAGTGGAATAACAAAAAAGGATTGTAATTTTCCAAGTCTCCCTCTGAATGTTTGTGAAATGATTTATGTTAGAAAAGAATATTTTTCCTTACATGTTCAGGTTATGATACAAGAATTCAAACTGGTTGCAAATGTATAGAAATTGATTGATATTTTCATTCCTTACAGTCCTTACAGTCTCTGTTTGTGGAAAAAGCCTTTAACTTTGGACTGTAATACTGCTCCTGATGGCAGCCTCAGTTTGACCGTGATTAGATGGAATGTTGAATCCCCAAAATTCATTAGCAGAAGGAAAAATGAGTGTTGCATTCATATTAGCTGAAGTGACTAGTCTGTAATGAATGATCTCTCTGGAAAACAAAGATCTGTTTTTATATAGTTTTACCCAAGCAGGTTTCACTGCTCCCCAACTTTTCCCATTCTGGGACTTGTGACATCCAGGCTTTTGTACATGCCTGGCACTTGCAGTCTTACCTTTCTGTTATTATGTCCTTATTTTATTAAATGACAGGCTAACCAAGAGAGTTACATGAAGCTTCTGTTTTCTGTCATTCCCAATCAGACTTCAAGAGTCAAAAAGGGTCTTAGTATACCCTACTGTGTTTTTTTATTTTCCTACCTTCTAGTTCACTTTACCACCTGTGTTTTTATGAGCTTCTCTTGGGAAATGTCTTTGCAAGTAATATTTTAACATAAAACACAAGAGTTGTTCTGGGGTTTTCCTAGTATAATTCTTTGTGGAAAATCTTGTCATATTTGATTCTTTTGTATCACAGAGACCTTCTCTTGTGTTCCCCATGCATGTAAGGGCACAGATTACACAGGAGCTCCCAACTATGCTGTTTTATCTGGTTCCAAAGCTGACAGAAAGATGGAGTGATCTTGGTTTCACTTAGGTCCACTTGGTCCACTTCACATACAGGTTTACTGACCAAAAACCTAACCAAACAAAAACCAGGTCCTTATATATAAGAATTCAGATCAGCCATACAGTAAAAATAAGGTCATTAAAAGAGTTAATTAAAAAGAATTCAGGCTTAGTAAAGAAAGCCTGTGTAAGAACTTGCTCTCTTCTCCTTGGAAGTGCCCAAGATGGGCCCAGAATTTTGAGTTGTGGTCAGTCTTGCAGCAGCATTGCCCTCTTCTCAACACTGCCTTTGCTTCTGACAAGTGCTCATCTCTGCCTTCTCTTCCTCTCAGTAACTTACAAATATGATTTGAGGATACAAGCACCCAAATGCTATCCAGAATCATCTCTGCAGTGAATGTAGGTAATTTCCCCTCTAGCTTTTAGTGAGCTGATCATGTAAGTGCTGTTAATGCTCTTGCTAGGCCTGAGCACTTGGGATGCCTTATGGCTGGTGTGCCTTCATCCTCAGCCAGTGTGCCTGCCTGCTGATTCCTGACTTTCTGCACCAGCCTCCTCACCAACATTTGTGTTTCAAATCTGCCATTAGATAAATTCTGCTTAAACATGCAAAGTTGTGATTTAGGTACATTGCCAGATTTCTACAGGTGTGCTCAGTGCACATGAACAATTGCTTTGCCTGTGGAGCTGCCATTTTTGTCCCAACTCCTCCTGAGTGTGCCTGGGTTGCCAGGGTGCTGTACACTGCAGGCTGGCAGCCACGAGCTGCCTTCTGAAATGTCAGACAAGCAGCAGTCACCTTACAGGGATGGATGCCTTTTCTTAAACAGATAAGAATCCATCACAGCAATGGATGAAATTTTTCCCAAGAAGAAAAAAATCACTTGGCTGAAAAAAAAAAAAAAAAAAAAAAAAAAAAAAAAAAAAAAAAAAAAAAAAAAAAAAACAATATTGTTTTTTTAAAAAGAAAAAAAAAAAAAAAAAAAAAAAAAAAAAAAAAAAAAAAAAAAAAAAAAAAAAAAAAAATCGACAGCAAAAGGAATACATTATAGTGTTTCATTTTTAACAGAGAGAAAAGTTGAGAAGGATTTAAAACAAGTATAAACCATGGTTTAAAATGAATCTTCATCACTTCTTTTCAGTTAATCTTCTGCTTAAAGAAATCTAGCCTTTACTTTAAAGAGCTTTTCAGTATATACTTTCTCTAAAGCATTCAAATCCTAAAGACTGGAAAATGTTCTAAATGAAATGTTAAGTCTCTTTATCTAACTCCCATTTCATGTGAATGAGATAAGTGTTGGTGTTTCTTTAAAAACTTGAAATATAGTTCAATTGGTAGATTCATATTGGGTGTCTTTAAACAATGTTTCATTTAATTACCTCCTGATATCTTTTTTTATGTGATTGTAATATACAAAGAAATCAGCTGAATTCTCCAGTTAATGTAACTGTTAATTGACAATACATTAGCAAATACTTCACTGAACTCAGCTGCAACAATTGCTTCCCCGAGGTTTTAAAGAAGAAACTCTATTGACTGGGAGAGAGAATGGGCTATTAGGCACTATAGATTCTGTTCAAGGACTAATCTGATGCTGAGTTTCTATTCAAATGCTGGAGCTTAAAATCACTTCTCAGAAAATAATTGAATAAAAGAAAGTTATAGCTCTAAATCTGTCAGATAATTTCTTGAGAGCTCTAGGCAATTTCCAGCTTTACATCCTGCAGGCTATATAAGCAGGAGCTGGTGGTATGATTCACATCAGCCCATAACTCTGCCACTTGAATGAGAAGAGAGTAGCTTCAGACACATCAGAAGGAGGCCCCAGGAACCCCCTCTTCATGGGAAAAGCACTGCTGAAGGGTTCCTCCAAACCAAGCAATAAATATTTTCTTCATTTCCTGCTCCACACTGGCAGAGCTCATCCAGTTTCCTTGTCCACCTCTGCAAGGAAGGAAAAGAGGGACTCTTGAAGAGAGGAGAAGAGCAGCCTGAGTGCCTGTGATGCCTCCTGGGCTGTCCCTGCAGGGGTGAGGTGGAGGGATCAGTGCTCCCATGGGAGAGAGGGTGTTTGGGGAATGTGGCACTGCAGGGATGAGGGAGGTGCAGGTGCATGAGCAGAAATAACTAGATTTAGGAGCTGTGCCATCACAACTGCTGAATGGCTTGTGATAACTGCTTTCTTTTTAGACTTTCATAAGGTTTGTCCATATACAGACATGCTCAGTTTGTTTCAAAATCAAGCAGATTACAAGAAGGAGAGCGTGCACCTTTTAAATTAATTTTGCTCTTACATAAGCTGTTGGATCTATGACAGTCTGAAGAAGAGCTCAATAGTAGTTGGGAGATAAGGAACTTCAGTTCCTTTTGAAGGTCAGTCTTCTGTCAGAAACTTAATCCCTCTTAGAAGTAATTAAAAATGAAACATGCAAAAAGGGCAGAGATTGAAATTATTATTATTTCCTGCTCGTGTTTTATTTGGCTTTTTCTTTGGTTTCTTAATCCTTCTTTGAAAGAAAACCCTTTAAAAATGCTGGCAGTATATTTAACTTGTCTTTAATTTTCATGGATGTGGTGGAAAGACAATAAAACAACAACAAAAGCCAAAACTTTCTATGATTTAGCATTGAAACCTTCAGTTTGCTTATTTTACTTGATTTTTTGACAGTGATATGGGTTTACTAAGGAAATTATCTGCCCCTCAGAACAGAAAGACACACTTTAGGCTGCTGCAGAAAGGTAGAAGCAAGGCAACAACTGATTTTTTTTAACATATTAAGATTCACTTATCACAATATGAAAGAATAACAGAAATATTGAAAAAAATCCATAATTTGTGACTCCCACATATTATGAGTCAAAGTAGTTTAGACAGTTTCATGCTTGGGTCTTATAATAAAGCCACTTTTACATTAAGTCTGTGTTTCTGACAATGTGTTTCTGTGCATAGTCAAGGTAAGAATATATCCTTACATATACTGATATATACTGTTTTTACACATGCCACAGTTTCAATTGTCACATTTAGTTCATAACCAGCATGGTGACATAACACATTCATAATCTGACCACAACACAAATAGTCTGTGTAACAGACAAAACCAGATAAAGGCTTTCCTTGTATTAAATACAGGATTTATTTCTCCACATAATTTTCTACCCTTTATGTTTTCACTTTTTTCCATTTTTTTTTTCCAGTTTGTGTTTCTAGTACACTTATTTGTGCTCTGATTCTTCTGGTAAATTTAATCTTCTCCATGCTAGTAATTTCAGAGAATCTTCAAATCCTTAAATCACTGAATCAAAATCCTGTGACAATTTAAAGTGGTTCCAAACAAACCTCAAGCAAGTGGTTATTACCTGCATACCATTACCTGTATAGAAAAAGGGAGTTAATACTGGGAGAGCAGCTGCCCCACGGTGAGAGTTATATGATTAAAATAAGCTATATACAGGTTTCAAAGGACTTTTATTTGGAAAATTACTGCTAGCTTGTGTTCTAATATTCCTTTTATGTGCCAGAGATGTTGATTAACACTTTCAATGGAGAAAGAAAACACACAGCAGAAATAAAATATTCTGTAGCTAGGTTACAAAAATGGTCAGAAAAACTAAAAAAAAAAAAAAAAACTAAAAAAAAAAAAAAAAAAAAAAAAATTTTTAAAAAGTAAAACTCCTATTTG
>WBNO01029807.1:414315-514915 GCA_013400575.1 Peucedramus taeniatus
CTTCCCTGAAACTTCCCTTCCCTGAAACTTCCCTTCCCTGAAACTTCCCCCCTGTATGTGTCTAACCTGTGTCTAACCTGTGCTTGCATGTGCAATTTCCAGATTTGAAGGTGGTGTAACTGTCTTGTGTCTTAAAAAATAACCAGGAAATAGTGGCTGTTGGTCTACTACATAATGCTGAAAATATTTCTTAAAAATCAATATATGCAGATTTGATTACCTCAGGTGAAATGCCCTACTGGCATGGAATTTACAATGCAGAACATTTCTGTATTCTGTGGCTGGCATGTGTAATTGTCAGATGGAAATGAGTGTGCACAGGTTACTGAGGCTAGCCCTAACACCCCCTACAAAAGGGTGTGCACACAACACTGAAGGTGCCTTATTACATCAGCACTGCACCAAAGTACTCCCTGCATCATATTGCAATTTTAGATTATTTTTATATCTTCGATTATGCCTAAATAAAGATATTCTAGTCTGTTATTTTTTGAAGCATGAGATTGTTAGTTATTAATCTGATGCATTTGCTTTCTGCTTATCAAGAAATATGTTGTTGCATCACCAATGTTGTTTTCAAATCAGTAAAGTAAAAAAGTAAAGCTGAAAAATAGCTGATGGCTATCAGCTGCTTTGTCCAAGTTACTCACTATGTTTTACTTGTTCTTGTAACATTTCCTTGATGGTCAGTAGAACTCTTATTTCCTGAACCTGTGCCTGTGTGCCCAGATTCAGTGTGTGACCAAGGCAGCTCCTGTAGCCTCTAGAAACCTGCCCAGCTTTGGACCTGCTACCAGACCCAGAGCAGATACAGGGCTTATTTTCCCTTGTGGCAGAACACTGTTCTTAGGTCTGTCAAGGCTTCACCTTGGAGGCTGATCACAGGTTGACCATCCAAGTGCTTCTCACACTGACATCTTTGAGCACAGAGCTCCAGGTGGGACATTGTGCAGCAGGACCTGGAGCTGTGCTCATCCTCTGGGAGTTACACTGCTGCTAAAATGCTGTTACCATGGTTCCCACTGATTTGAATGGGGCTCCCTTCTCTGCCATTGTCTCCAAGGGGTTTTGGCCTTTCTGCTCTGGGTGAAGGAAAGTCCTTCCTCTTCCCTGCCAGTGCCCCAGCTCACACTACTCAATCCCCAAAGGGGTTCCCGGGCCCTGGGATCCCTTGGGTGCCCATCCTTGTCACCCAGCTGCCCATAAGATGTGGAGTCAGGGGACAGAGTGCAGTAGAAGCTCCTTCAGGAGATGTGAGTACCCTTGGGGAGCTTCACCCAAGTGAAGGGTGTGAGGAGCCCAGTCTGGAGGAGAGAAGCTTGCTGGCCATGGGCCCAGGCCAGGGAAAGTGCATTTCTGTAGGTGAGCAGGCATGGGGCTTCTGCTGGCCCAGCATTATCCTATCCTCACAGACAAAGGGGCAATTCAGACAAGTATTTATTTATACAACAATGGGTGCAGATTAGGATGATGCTGGGCTTCCTGGGGGTGAATAGAATCGAATCACAAGATGTAACTCTGTGTGGAAAACATTGTGTGCATGGCATTCCCACCTGCTGCTGCTGCTGAGTTTACAACCACAGCCTCTGCCAGTACTCCTGCCACTTCAAATCACAGCCTGTACTGCGGGGAGCCAAGAGGCTTTGCCTTCCCAAAACTGTACCTCTTCAGAACCACCCTCAGCTGCCTCAGCTGGCTCTTCCCTTGAGTGCTGGCTCACTGATGAAAATGCACCTCAGCATTGCCAGTCACACCCTCCTTTGTGGCTCACGCCGGTTTTTCCCCACCCCTTCCTCTGTGTTACAATCCTCACAGTCATATTTGGCAGATATTTGCCCTGAAACCTAATCACATCTACGATATATCATGTATATTTTCTCTTATTAGCCTGCGATTTGCTGCTGTCTGGCTGTGTCCCAGCAGATGATTAATGCCCCAGAAGTGTTATTACCCTTGCTGAGAACTGACATTGCACACTGTTTTAGCATCAGCTCATTGAGCTGAATTTTATATGTGCTTTAGCTCAGCATCAAGCCTCAGGCTGAGCTGAAGGTATTGAGCTGTATCAGGTGCAAGCCTGGAAACACCTCAGTGGGGTCACCTGCAGGTGCAATCTGCAGGGGCCTCCTATTGCAGGCTGCTCCCTCCTTGCTTCTTCTGTTTGGGCTCAAGGTCCCTAATTTGCACTTTGGAGCCAGACAGAGCTCCCCTGTTGGGCTGGCTTTGGCTGGAGTAATTTTCTTCATAGTAGCTAGTATGGAGCTGTGATTTAGATTTGCACTGAAAATAGGGTTGTTAATATAGAGATGGTTTTGTTATTGCTCAGCAGCATTTGCACATTCAAAGGCTTTTCTGCCTCTCGCCCCAACCCAGCAGTGAGAGTACTGGGGGTGCACGAGGATTTGGGAGGGGACAAAGGACAGCTGACCCCAAATGATCCCAGGGGTATTCCACACCACATGGCATCATGTTCAGCCTAGAGACCTGGAGGAGAAGAAGGAAGGAGAGGATGTTCAGAGATGCAGCATTTGTCTTCCCAAGGCACCCTTACATGGGATGGAGCTTTCCTGGATGTGGCTGAACACCTGCCTGCCCATGGGAAGTGGTGAATGAGTTTCTTGTTTTGCTTTGCTTGTGCAGAGCTTTTGCTGTACCTATTAAACTGTCTTTATCTCAGCCTACAAGTTTTCTCACTTTCACCCCTCTGATTTGCTCCCCCATCCCACTGGGGTGGAGGGGTTGAATTGGAGTTAAACCACAACACCTCCTCCATTTCTAATTTCTGTGAAAGAGTTCAGATATTGGCCTAATACCAAAACTTTAGCTATCAGAAGTGTTATTTCAGTGCACTGTACATCAGATGGTGAATTTATGGAGGAGCTCTGTCTCATAAAATAATCCAAACCATGAACTGATCTCCCAGAGAATTCTCCCCATTAAACATACTATAATGAGCCTGATAACCTCAAGTTAGTCCTTCTAATCCATGGATGTTCAAACCCTACCACCATGCCACTGACATTCCTTTAAGGTGCTCTTGTTTTAGGCTCCAGGCTTGAATGCAGAATACTGCTCCAAAGTTACAAAGTTGTTTCAAGACCTCTCCAAAGTCATTAGTTTCAGTGAAGGTTGGGTTTTCATTTGTATCCAAGGAATCTCCTTTTTAATAAATACAAAGCCTGGATAACCTGAACATATTACAATCTGGAAGAGACACCTTGGAAAGCACATTGTCCTGGTAACTGTCAGAGTGCCTCAGCTGGCTTTTCTCTTGGACAGGACATATTTTTATCCTAAGTCTGTAAAATTTCATCCTAAGAACACAAACAATGTAAGAATTGATTATTCTTCTCTAAAACAGAGAGAAAATATAAATTATGATACTTCTCAAGAACAGAAAATCCATCCTTTTCACCAAAATGTTCAAGTGATTCATCACCTAAATAATTTGATATCAGAGACTTTGCTTCTGATTTAAAATAGTAAATTCACCTTTAAATCCAAAACTTTTGAATTTAATTAAAAGTCTTTATTCAGAGATTGATTAAATTAGCTATGTGGACAGTTTCATAATTCTGTAATGTTGTCCAAGTGGGAAATTCCACCTTCTTGCTGAAAAGCTTGTCTTCATGACAGCATTTTTCTATGAAAAAATATTATGCATGAATTCAAAAAGGTTACATCTATGGTATTTTCTTATATAAAGTTAGGAAAGATAAGAGGAACAAACTGCATTTATATTGACTATGAAACAAATGATTGTGTCCAATCTTTGGGGATATTTATGTTTGCATTCTATTTCATTATGTACAAGTATCATATCTATAAATATACTTGATTACTTTTCTGTCAGAAGGACATGTTACACTGCAAACCAACATAAAAAACCAAACCAAACCCCACCATTATTAAAGATCTTACTAGGGCTACAGATGTGGAAACATTTTTTCCTCATAAATCTGCTAAATAACAAATATGATGCTCAAAAAAAGTGTCATATTTTCTGATATCATCTAATGTCTACTCAAAAAATCTACACTCCTGTAGAACTCTGAAATTACTTTCTGGCTTTCATGTACTTTCCTCTACCAAAAATGCATCAACATAAAACAGATGACAGCAAAAGAGTGATTTTTCCAGGTATTACTTATTAGGTCTTGATCTTTTTAACACAATAATTCTGAAGGCAAAGGAGAATGGTTTTATTTGACATGTTAATTCCTTTCTATCAGTGAGTCAGTCCACAGACTGGCCTCAAACATCTTTGTCAAGAGCGTGGAGATGAATAGTAGAATAGTAATGGATATTTGCCTCCTTATTTCTTTAATAGGTTATAAGCCAATAGAAACATACACCTGTGAAGGATTTCACCTGGTCTGTCCCTTGATCCCTTAAAGGTATCAGGACAATCAGTTTTGGCTCCTTTCCTTTTGTCAGCATCTCCCCAGAAACTTCAGAAAACACCCCAAACATTTATTGCATGCTCATCCTTTTCATTGCCCCATCTCCCTTTGGTCAAAATAGAGCCAAGTGTCTGATGCTGGCAATCCACAAACTTCACAAGTTTCATGACATCTATCACATAAACCATTTTCCATTATATAAGTTTTCATTCTCTCTTTTTTTTTTTTTTTTTGCAATTATACTTACTGTACCAGTATTCTGTTGTCAGGGTTCTTGTATACTGAAACAAGAGACATTTAGAAAAATAAAATGTCTTCAGGCACATGTTCACATTAGCTGGGCAAAACCCTATAGCAAACCTCATGTGCTCTTTACAGGCAAGGAGACCTGGTATCAATGCTTAACCCCTGCCTAGGAAGCAGGTGTTGTTTGTGGCTGCAGAAAATCTCAAGATTAAAACATGACCCAATCTGCTGAGAGCATCACACTAATCACTGTTCTGGGGCTGAGAGAAAAATCTCATGGCAACCAACCTCAGAAATTTTTTTTGTTCCTGCCATCAACCCTGAGATCTAGTGTTGTAATTTTAATAGACATACAATATGTTGAATATATAAAACACTAAAATATACATTATACCACACATATTTATAGACATATTTAGTTATAATGGGTTAGATGTTGTCCAGTGACAAACATTCAACCTGATTTTGACATTTGTGGTTGATTCTCTTCAAATTAGCTGGTGATGTGGAGGTAATTTCCCTGTTTTTCTTCCTTCATTCTCTGCTGAAAGAGAATATGCAGGTCTAGTACTCAAATGAACCACATGAGAAACAGAGGCAAAAAATAAAGCTGGGGCTTCCCAGAACAAGTTCAGTGAGGTGAGGCACTCCTGTGCCTTTGATATGTGCAAGACAGCTGTCAAAAATAAGCAATTTGATTCAGTGCTCCTGGACACGCATAAAAACACTGCTCCACTGGGAGATACCAACGTCAAAGTAAAAGGCAAAATTAAGACAAATGTCACTAAAATAATATTTTAAAAATATGTTGAAATAAATGTAAAGATTGTTTTGTTTTTTCCACTTGTCCTTGGTAATTTTCTCAGTCACACTGGGAACATGGACTAGGATACAGTGACAGAAACCTGCCATAGACAGAATTTGGTTTGGTTTTCTTTATTTCCCATAATAATATGACAATATGTTTAAAGTTACTAAAAAGGCATCAGTAAAAACCCATGGAGAGATGAGGTTAAATTTTATAGCTCTTGTGAGAAAATCAAAAGAGAACTCTCCAAAGTGATTCAAAATAATTCCTGCCACATAATATGCAAAAAAATCCCTTGCTCATGAGAAAAAGCAAGAAGTACCCTGCTTCTTGCAGGTCTCCAGCTCTGACAGCAGGCTTCTGGGGAACACTTTTCAATAGATCATGGAAATGTCATGGGAAAGAGGAGATGATCTGCAAAAGTCATGGTCTTCACAAGGTGTTTACGAGCACGCTAATTTCCTCTAGCAGGTGTGATCTCTCTTCTTTCTCCATTTGTGTCTGAGGTGGCAGATTGCTTTCAAAGGCAGATATTATTCCAGTCTTCCCACTTACTACTTGTCTCAGGCTCTATGATTTGTGCCATATTTTCTTAGAAATATGGTTGTCTTCCTCCAACCAATTGGGGGAGGCAAAACTCAACTCCAAACGTGTTCCTCTGGTGCTATAACTCTTGTTTATGCGTGATGTGAACAGGAATTCCCCCGAATTCACTTTGGAACATTCAAGCTTTCTACCTTTTCTAAGTTTAGGCAAAAGCAGTACATCTTTTCCTCACAGCAGTGAAAAAACATAAAAGAAGATGAAGCAGGTAAACTCATCTGCTCCCAATATGTGCTTCTAAACTCCAGTCTTTCTCCTTGATCCTGTGTCCCAGACATCTCCTTGAAAAGACTGATACTCACATATGCAAGTGTATTGTACCTTTGACAATGATCTGAGAAACCAAGTGACACCTGTGAGAGGCTTTTGTGGGAGGAAAAAAAAATCCCACATAGTGTAAAATCTGTTTTTCAATCTCAAACCCAGCTGTTTCACACATCTTTTTACCAGATAATTTTTTTATCTCAATGCTTTTCTCCAGTTCAAATGTTTTCTGGTATTTAAACAACTTGTAAAACAAGCAGAGAGAAAAAAGTCTTGCCCATAGCAGTGATCTGTATTAAACTGAAAAAGAATATGCTGTCTAAAATGAAAATTGCTAGTTAGTGGTCACAGCTCAAATACTTCTTAGTGGGGAGCATTTGGCATCCTTGTTTAGCTCAGCTGTATGTAAACACTAATGCTCTGCTTTCTGCCTTTGTATTCCCTGCAGTGCAGTCAATAACCCATATCATTCTCCCACATGATTTTTGTTTTCACATCAATCTGGTGCTCAAAAGCAATATGGACCCCAGTTACAGAACCTTCACTGAGAAAAATGAGCAGTGCTGTCATATGCTTTAAGCTTGCTCAATTAGACAGATCTCAAACTGTTACAAGCTAGTTAAATCTGGAGAGCTGTCACCCTGCTCGAGTCAGTTAAGCATCTGGGATGAAATATGAATTTGATAAAACTGAGGCAGTTATTGCCCTTCAATTGCTCTGTTATTTTTTTTTCAATCTTCCTAGGGAACAACTCTGTTGTGATCAAAGACATTCAAATACTTAATTGGCAAACAATACAATGTATAATATATTATCACACTGAAATAAAAATAACAGAAGTTAAACTTTTTAAATCCTTGCAAAATGAGTAGAAAAGAAATTTCTATGATCAGAAGAGATGTCTTAAAGTGGAGTAGTTCAAGAAGTCTTACAAAAAATTATAGAGGGAATAATAGGCAAACAGGACTAGATAGCATTCATTCCTTTGTTCTCAGGGAACTCAGATCTGAAATTCCCAAACTAATTCTTCTAGGTGTGAATCTCTCCAAACTAGTCTTGTTTCAATGAGAACAGAAGTTCAAAACATGATGACAAATTCTAAAAAAAACCAAGAAAAATTGTTGCGGATTGCAGCTTTGATGTTTTCTCTGCCAAGAATGCTGGAATCATAAAATTATAAAATATCCTGAGATGAAAGGGACCCACAAGGATCATTGAGTCCAACTCCTGACCCTGTGCAGGACACCATCAAGGCTCACATCATGTGCCTGGAAGTGTTGTTCAAACGATTCTGTAAAGCCTGGCCCATTGGGTGGGTTTAGGGGAAGGTAATTTGATTCACTCTGGGTGGTGCATGGGGGAAACAACAAAAATCTCAGAAGGTTCAATAACAAACAACTTTTACTTGCAAACTTTAGAACATCCAGATAGAATAAGGCACTTGGCAAACTTTCACTTAGCAAATTTTAAAGCATCCAGACAGAACAAGGCACTTAGCAAAACATTGTCTGGACTTTTTGGTCAGGTTTACAATTTATTTTGAGGAAAAAGTGGCAGGAAAAGCAAGAGAAAGAAGAAGGAGAGAGAGGAGTAGATAGTCACCAGCCTAGGATTCACCATGGTCACAGCAGCTTTTAAATCTGGGGTAGCATCTCATTGTCCTTCTGTGGGATCTAGTGGCCTGGGCATTTCCCCCAGGTGCACCTATACTAATTTCAGCACCAGTCCGACACTTGCACTTTACACAGAGCAGAATCTTCAGGGCTTGTGGTGTTCCCATGCAGTCAGCCACCCCAAGGATATTGTGGACCTAAACCTTCCCTGACACATTCATGCCAACAAAATTAGTAGACTCTTGGATAAATACAGTGAAACTAGGGAGAGTCAGAATTTTCCGAATTTCAAAATTTTCCTCAGTGAAAAATTACTTTCCTTACAAGAATAGTGTGTAAGGAGTCAGTAAAAAGATATGCCAAATTCTGAATAGATTTTAACAAGTTGGGCCCTGAGATTAGCTCATCTGGTCAGAGCATGGTGTCAATAATACTGAGGTCATAGGTTCAATCCCCATACAGACCATTCATTTAAGAGCTAGACTTGATGATCCTTGTGGGTCCATTCCAACTATTCTCGGGAAACTCCTGCCTGGGACTTCGGGTTTCCCAGCCTGGGAATTCCCCGAGTAACCTTTTCACAGCCAGGTGGTTTAAAAAGAAGTCAGAGTCGCTTTGCCTTCGTTCTCAAGGTTGTTTATTATTTCTTATCTATAACATGTTCTCCCTGACCAGCCGCAATGCTCTCAGCAGGTCAGTCCAAGGCACACTGCCCGCCCCCGGGGCTGTGTTGTCTTTTTATACCATAAATTACATAGACATTATTTACAGTTAATTTCCAATACCTATCACCTATGTTAGACAGTGAGATTCTACCTTAAACCAATCTCCAAGTGCCAACATCACCAAGAAAATGGAGACGATGAAGAAGAAGGAAGGAGGGCAGTACACAGCCAGATTCTCCATCTTGACCCCCCTGTACACTTCTTATATGAATCCTAATATTCTATTTTTCTACTTAAAAATAAGCTACTTATTTTATTCTACTTTCCCTGGTTTGTAATTCTTCATATAAAGTTGGTAACTGTTTCCAGGGCTCAAGATCAAAAGCAGAGGGATCTTTGGCTCCATTCCAAGCTCTCTGAGCCCCCTGCCAGGATCTTAGCCCATCCAAGGCAGGAAGAGGGATGTCCTGGTTTCCCACAAACTATGAATATTCTCTGAAATCAGAAACAGTTCTGTAAAGTCTTCCTCACCAAAGCTTCTGCAAATGGTTGTAGGAGGAAAGTTTTTTCCCAGATTAAAATATTGTTAAAGGATGGGAATAAAAGGTTAAAAATAAAAATGTGTCAATGGCAACTTCCTTATGAAGTGTTTGAGAAGCCAGCAAGGAGAGGTTCACCAAGAGGAAGGAGCTGGTGGGGAATGTATTGCTCCAAGGCAGCCTTGGCTGTGGTGATCACGAGACGGTGGAATTTGAGGTGCTCAGGGCAGTGAGAAGGGCACCCAGCAAGCTCAGGGCCCTGGACTTCAGGGTAGCAGACTTTGGGCTCTTCAGGATCCTACTCAGTAGAATCCCATGGGATAGAGCCTTTGAGGAAAGAGGGGTCCAAGAATGCTTACTGATATCCAAGGATCACCTCCTCCAAGCTCAGAAGTGATGCATCCAACAAGGAGGAAATTGGGCAAATGTGCCAGGAGGCCTCCATGGATGGATAAGGACCTGCTGAGAAAACTTAGAGGGAAAGAGTTGTGGTGCAGTTGCCAGGGTGGAGAGAAGGGATCCAGAGGGAGCTTGACACACTTGAGAGGAGGGGCCATGCAAACCCCATGAAGTTCAATGAAGTGAAGTGCAAGGTCCTGTTTTGCAGCAATGCCAGACACACCTACAGATTGGATGGAGAAGTGATTGAGAGCAGCCCTGTGGAGAAGGACTGGGGAGGTGATTGCTGACAAAAAGCTCAATATGAGCCAGTAGTGTGCACCTGCGGCACAAAAAGTTAAACACGGGTTGCATCAAAAGGAGTTTGGCCAGCAGATCATGCTGGAAGGGGGTTATTCACTCCTACTACTACAGGTCATGAAGGAGGTGATTCTCTCCCTCTATTTTGCTCTTGTGAGGCCCCACCTGAAGCACTGTGTACAGTTCAGGTGTCCCCAACATAAGAAGAACATGGAACTGTGGGAGCAAGGCCAGAGGAGGGCCACAAAGAGGACTGGAGCATCTTCCCTGTGAAGACAGGCTGAAAATGTTGGGTTTTTTCAGCTTGGAGAGAGAAGGCTGCATGGAGTCCTCAATAGCAACCTTCCAGTAACTGAAGGGGCCCTAGAGGGAAGTCAGAGAGGGATTTTTAATCAGAAACTGGTCATAGGACAAGGAATAATGGGTGTAAACTGGAAGTGATTAGATATTAGAAAGAAATTAATTTCACTCTCTGCTGTGAGGATGGTGAGAAACTAGAACAGGTTGCCCAGGCAGGCTGTGGATGCCCCAACCCTGGAAGTGTTCCAGGCCATATTGGATAAGTCCTCAAGCAACCTGACCTAGTGTGAGGTGTCCCCATGCATGGCAGGGGGTTGGGACTAGAGGATTTTTGAAATTCCTTCCAACTCATAACATTCTGTGATTCTATCATTATTGAGAAGTTGGGTAATATAATAGCAAATGAAATTCACTATTGATAGGTTTTAAAGTAAGACACATAAGGAAAATCAGCCTTCACTATATTTACAAAGTTATGAGCTCAAAATTAGCTGTTATCATTTTGATAGGTAGAGGCAGAAGATATAAAAGGGCTAAAAGCAGTTTATAAAGGGTGTGAAAATCCAGCAGTTCTGATTAAACACACAAATAGCCATGAGCTCAGGACATCCCTAAGTCATAGGTTATTGAAAGGATGCATGAGTAGGAAAACACAATACACCTCCCCTTTTTCTCACATGGTTTGCTAAAGCTTTTGATGTTAGATTACTGTACTGACAGGACAAAGGAGTAGCTGGACCTGTATAAATGCTCTTATGCCCATAAAAAGATATAAATCCCCCCTCCAAAACACAGGGAAAAAACCCCAAACCAAAAAAACAAAAACAAAAAAAAACAACCACAAAAAAAAACCCACAAAAAACAAACAAACAAACAAACAAAAAAAAACAAACAAAACAAAAACAAAAACAAAAACAAAAACAAAAACAAAAACAAAAACAAAAACAAACAAAAAACCCCACAAAAACTAAAACAAAAAAAAACCCAAAAAAAACCAAACCACAAAAAAACCCCATGAAAAAGAATATGTGATGTATTGATTTGTACAACTTTGTCAAAAAATTTCTGGTGTTGTGCTCTGAAGAGGTTACTTATGCTACCAGCAATTATCAAAATGAATAATCTTATTAATACATGCAATCTTACAAATATCAAGAAATGGTCACTTCCTTACACTTACAATTCTGGATCAGCTGTTTTTCAGGATGCTTGGCAGAGAGTTTCTGTGATAATTTTTCCCTATAGTGCACTAATGAATTGGATGCTCAGAATCAATTCATTCAAAGAGAGGCCAGATGATTTCCAAGTGGGGCCGAAAGACAAAGTTAATGTTGCAGAAAAGGATAAAAATGGAAACCTTTTAAGTAGGTTTTCAAGTGTAATAAAGTTCAGAGGGGGCTTTAAATTCAGTCTGACATTCACTTTGCATCCATGAATTGCCAGTTCTGGTACAGTTGCTCTGCTCTGTCACTAATGCTGGAGCTTGGAAGCAGATTTTTGTGACTCTGATGGTCCCTCAGTCAGTGCATGTGTTCAAGTGCTCACAGAAGACTGAATCCCAAAGGGCTCCCTCCAGCCAGTTTCTTCCAGGCTCCCTATGTAAGAAGATTTTAAGAAACCACTGCACCTTTGCAGACAATGTTAGAGATATAGAGGGCAGGGAAACCACTGTGCCAGTTCAGCAGTGAGGACAAGAGAAATGTGGGCACCACGTGTGGGCTGAGCTGTCTACAAAGGATGGGACAGCAGATGAGCAGCTCAGGACCAGCCAGCCCTCTGGAGCAGAGGTTTTCCTGGAGGCTTTGTTCACAGGTAACAGTCAGGCTTTATGGTTTTGTTTAGGCACTCTGTCTTTAATTCTGCTTGAATCCACTGGGGAAGGTCAGGGTCAAGTTTCAATATGGATTTCAACCCCACCTACTGCTGAAACATCTTGGAAAGAATGATGTGATGAGCTGAAAGGCAGCAGAAGTTCAAGACAGACAAATGTTGTGCGCTAGTGTTCCTTCAGCACAGGCTAAAAGAGACAGAGGCTGGCCCTGATAAAGTAAAGCAAACTCACGGTGCTTGAAGTAGATCTAACTAATCACAGAAGAAACACAGCTGCCAATGCTTCATTATAACAAATGAACACATTTTAGAAGCATGTCTGAGTGGAAGAGGTTGAAAACAACAGCTGTATTATTGTGTGGGTGTTATTTTTGATCATCAAGAAGGAAATGTTCATTGTGTGGAATGTCACTTACTTCTAATTAAATCAGGATCTTAAAAGAAACTGTTGCATCTTCTGGAGCATCAGTTGCTAAGTACTTCCCAAGAGGGTTTCTGGGTCCAAAACCCAGACTGAAGTCTCTCTCAAAAGTAAGATATTTCAAGTAACCAGACTGACTCAGATGTGGGGCAAGTGACACTGAAGTAATTTTATTAAAGATGAAGTGAATGTGTTTTTTTTTTTTTGTTTTGTTTTTTTTTTCACAAGAACTAAATACCATCATTGCTGCAAAGTGCTGGATGGAATTGCTGTCTGATGGAATGTTGTGGGTGCTTTAGACAAAGTTGCTAAAAAAGCCCTCTCTAAGTCTGAGGTGCAGAAAGGAATCTTGTGTGTATTTAAACTCCTTACTAGAAAGGGATTTAAATGATGGTAAATCCTTCCTTAGCCTTACATTTTGTTAACAGTTTAGATTTTGTAACTTTGTCCTACAAGTTTAATGGCAGCAAATGAGAGATATTTCTAAAAGATAAGTTATTTATTAAGAAAAATGGACAGAAGATCTTAATTAGAATTACTTACTGCACAGTATAAAAGCTAAAACCACTAGTTGATATAACATAAAGTGCACTATATTAAAGCAATTACATTTAAGCAATTATATATTAAAGCTAGCAAAAAAAACCCATTAAGTAGAGGTTGATGTATCTCACCACATTCTGGCCATGAAATACTTTTTTCTTTCAGTCCCTGGGATGTAACTGGAGAGATGTCCCACAGCCACAGGAGAAATATACTTCAAGCAGGTGGAAGAATCTGACTGTATGGAAAGTGGCCAAGCAAATAAACTTTATCTGGGCAAAGCAACCTGCTACATGGAATGGCCACATGTCCCAGTGGTTTGGGAAACACAGGAGCAGCCTTGACTTCTGCCATTGCCTTGGTGATGGATCTGGAGAGTGACAACAGGCTTCCCTGCTCCATGGCCTTACCCCTTCAGGGAAAGGGCCCTTGGAGTGGGATTTGCCTCACCTTGCTGAAGAAATTTACACCTCAGTTGCTCATCACTAAAGTCCCTTGAAGTACTAGAGGGAAAACTGCACATTTGGGATTTGAATTGTCTGCTCTATTTTAGCTGTGCATGATAGTATGGGATTATTCTCATGAGAGCTTTCTTCTCTCTGGTGATAAGGGAACTGGTGGGTGAATAATCCAATGCCTTTTCCATGGATATGCCAGTCTGAACAAATGAGGTCCACTCTCATTTTTTGTCCAGCAACATCCCAATGTCAGCGGTTCTCAATGTCTGTAACACAAATCATGGAGTGGCTCATGAATTGGGTTATATTTTTTCCACTGTGTTGTAAAACAAAAATTTCTCAGTCATGAAACTTTCAGAAGGAATGTACTAGTTGTGGAAACTTTCTTTGGGGATGTTCCTCATGTCCAAGATTACATTCCAGGTTAAAATACTCATGATTAACATAAGCACATCATGAACTGAGCCACAGCCCAGGGATCAGCACACTTATCTGGGAGTTGGGTGGTTTAAATGAAATTCTGGCCCCAGCCCTGCTGGACCTTCCACAACGTGCAGAGTGCCCTGACCACCAGACCACTTGACAAACTCTGGTGTGTGCATGTGTGTGTGTGTGTGTGTGTGTGTGTGTGTGTGTGTGTGTGTCTAAAGGCATCAATGAACAAAGTGAGCTTTCCTTTGATCTCTGGCTGCACTTCAGTGGGAATGTTACTTCAATAAATATTGAACTGAAAACTGAACACAAATTTCAGGAATTGACCTTATATATTCATGTGGTTAATTCATATACACTTTCTACAGTAAAATAAAAAATAATTAGATGCAGGCTGCTTTATGGGAATCAATAACTGACTTGAAAGAGTCAATACTCCAGAGCACAATTTATACCTATTAACCTGAGTCTGCCTGAAGCATCCTGTTCTTTCATCATTATTGTTTAAGTAAATGAAAATTAGGATCGAAAGTAACAATCTTTCCAGGTCGTGAAAATGTGGCACTTGTGAAGCAAGCCACTTAACCATCTGTTCTCAGAAGAAATGCTATTTAAATGCAATATGCAGTAGTGTTTGTGCAGTGCCATTTAATTGCAGGCAGGTAATTTTATCATACCAGGTTGAAAATCCATGCTCTGTTTTTGGAAAAAAATATATTTTTCCATTCTTTTGTCTGGAGCAGTATCATATGCAAATTTCCTACAAATTCTCATTCCTACAAATTTCCTAGTTTTCTGAACATTGTCTTCTCCCTCTTTTGATGCACCAGGGGTCTTGGCTGATATGTTTTACAAAGAATGCTTGAGACAAGAGATATCTATTTTTTCCCCATACAAATTGGTTAGTAGAGAATTGAAATCATACTTCCTGCTTGATTTCCTAGAAGAATAGAGCTTGTGTTATTACATTGTTTTCTGCTCTTTTCACCCTTTCCCACAAGCAAACCTGAAATTTGCAGTCAGATTTCAACAAAATTTCACTTTGGTTGAAAATCTACATTTGAACCTTGTACTACCATTCTGCTCTTGGGACAACATCTGACAAATTTTACCAGGTATTTTTTTTTGCCCCTGCCCTGCATTCTAACACTGCTGAGACTTCAGGCTTTCCAGGTTTTTCATAAAATATCACTGAGAGAAAAAAAGCACTGAAGAGAGAAAAGATGTTACAAAGGCAGAACCAAGTAAAGCCAAACATGGTGCTTGCCTCCCTCTGTGCCAAAAACATGAATTTGTGGGATTTTTTTGCAGCCCATCTTATTTGCACAAATAATTCACCTCTAGGCAAATATTTTACAATAGCTGTAGACTGTGTGTGGCTGGTTTTTCTCCCTGTTTATCCTATCTTTGCCTGGCTAACTTGGTGGGACTGTGAGCCAGGTGTGTCTCTTTCTAGACTCTTTGTTTGTGATTCTTCTCATCCATCCAAAAGTGAAGGTTGAATTGCTCTCTGAAAGTATCTGTTTTCCTAGAGAAGACTAGGTAATCCAGAGAGCTGGCTTAGCCTAGACATGTTGCTCATAGTAACCATGATGCTGCGATGATGCACAGGAAGGAATCCTCTGGGGGAAAAAAAAACCCCAAGGGACAGATGTCATTTGAAGACATGTAGGAGTGGAGAATTTAATTTTGTGTTTGCAGAGTCACTTCTTGGTTTAATCTCTGCTGCAGATTACCATAGAGCTTAAGGAACAGATCTAGAAGATAAAAAAGTTATTGAAAATATTAAATTAGAGAGGAGAAAACTTATTAATTGCTCTCCTAATCACTTGTTACACCTGATAAATTTTTGTCTCCTTTTAAAAGTGTTAAACTGGCTGAAGAAGAAAACATCATCTCTTGCACTGTCAGCCAAACCTGTCTCATGAAGATTAGACAGAGGAGTTAGCTCCCATTAAATGTATCTGCTTTCCATACAAGGGCAGTGTTTTGACTCTCCTAAAAGCCATGACCCTTTTGCCATAGATTTTAGTTGAGGCAGAGAATTGCCAGCAAAATTCAGAATTTAGAAGGATATTTTTGATATCCAAGACTAGTTTGATCTCCAGTCTAAAAGACAGATTCACAGATGTGAATCTCTTCTGTGTGGTTGCCATGGCTGGAAAGAAAGCATTTCCCACTGCCTGTCAGGTTTTCACTGGGCTCAGAACACCTCTAGCCTGTGCTTTTTTGTGTTTGTTTTGTTTGTTTGTTTGTTTGTTTGTTTTTTAAATTTTTTTCTGTAATGTTATATTACTTTAAATATGCATAATATACATGAATAATGTGTATATCCCAGCTTACCTAGGACAGTAAGCTATAGAAAAGGCTTAATCAGGAGCATAAGTAATTCATGAAGTTGAGTGCTTACATCAATCACTGAGGTCAGCCAATGTTTTAATGCAGATTTACAAGAATAATGAACACAGGTAAGAATACATCTATTGAATTGTTTGCAGTCATGCCACAGGCTGACATTTTGTTTCAGAAAACATTCATTAAATTATTTGGCATAGCAACCAGATGAGAAAAATCAAATTATTTGTGGATACACACCAAAATTTCTCTATTACTTCTGAATGCATAGTTTACTGTGAGTCACTCACATTGAATCCAAATAAGAATTTTTATGATCCAGTGGTAGAAAAGAACAGATGTGGCAGAAACAGGGCTTAAATGAAGAGAAGCTAAAATAAGGGATGTACATGCTGGACAATCACTGAAATTTGAAGGTCTCAGCTCTGCTGAAAGCTTTCCCACCTTAACTATGTCCTTTTCAAACCAGCTGGTTCACAACCCAACCTGTCACACTGTATTAACATTACCCTAAACATTCCTTTTTGAAACTTAGCTCTTTCTATGATTTGTACTAATACAGATTTTATTACTATCTTGGAATCCTGATTTCCTGTGAGATTTTTGCATGGTTTCTCACAACCATGGCTTGCAAACCTTCCACCCTGCAGCATGTGACAAGTTGTGAGCCCAAGTTGTCTCCAGGTCAGTTTTACCTCCATTTTGGATGCATATACTGTGACTGAGGTCTGCAAAAGGGTGCACGAGGCAGCCCCCAAAGGGTTTTCCTTCCACTG
The DNA here is from genome assembly GCA_013400575.1 of Peucedramus taeniatus. NCBI lineage: Eukaryota > Metazoa > Chordata > Aves > Passeriformes > Fringillidae > Peucedramus > Peucedramus taeniatus. The sequence continues at coordinate 431,271 of WBNO01029807.1, forward strand.
GAGATCATGCGCTGAGAACCCTGCAGAAACAGGTGAGCAGCCTGACAAAGAGAAAAGCTTGTCATGCCAACTGGAAATATTTCAATATGGCATTTCATAGCAGGAGATATTTCATTAACCTGTTTTTCCCAACTTGCAAATACTTCTGAATTCCCTCATCAGATGGAAATTCTCTGATTGTTACCCAGAGGAGGAGATGCTGGCTCACCATTCCCACCACTCACAGGTGCAGCCTTGCTGGCTGTGGAGGTGTGCCAGTCTCCTCTGACCTCCTGTCTTCCAAGCCAACACAATGTGCTTGGTCTGCAAGAAGCATTTCCACAAACATTGTGCTCTTTTCTCCTCTCTTGCTTTACAGCAGGGCAATGACCCATAACTCAGGCTGTCAGATCCTACAGGGAGACAAAGCACTTGCTTTATGAACCAGGAGATAGCGAGGCAAGGAAACAGCAGGCAACGTAATGCCTGCCTTTCTCCAGGGCTTAATTCACCTAGCTTGCAGTGAAAACTCCTTTCCTTCATGAGGATAAACAATGAATATTAATTACCCTGCTTGCTCTTTTTTTTTTTTTTTTTTTAAGACAATGAAGCCATTGCCAAGGAGGGAAATTTGTTTTGTTCCTTTTGTCTGAAAGAAACTGGGAATGTAAATTGTGGAGGTTTTAGTCCCACTTCTATATCCTCGGGTGCTAAACTCCTGGCTGAAAATAAGAATGAAAACCAGAGCTGCTCTTGCCTTATGAATATGTAAAAAAAATCCAGTGGAGTATCTGAACCATATTCATGGCTTTCTGAAGAATGATGCAAGAGGAGCCTGAGTCCACTTTGCTGAACACTTCAACAAAGCATCTGGGAGATTTAAGTGCGCAGTCATTGCTCATCTCAACTTCGCTGTCATGGAAGAAAACCTTACTTTTATAGCCAATTTTACTGCTATTGTCCCCATTTTACATAGAGAAAGCTGTGGCACATATGACTGAATACGAGATCAGTTTGCAAGAGTAAGTTACCTCAGGTAAGCACCAGTGCTATTTAATGGGTAAGAAGGACAGTAAGGATTTTCTTTTCCCTCAGTGCAAATATTTTATCTCAACTGCCTGAATGCAGTTGTCAGTGTAAACAATTCCTCATAAAAAATAAGCCCTGGCAGTCACATCAGAAGTTAATGGTTCTTCAAATGTGAAAATAAAGATAAGGGTGGCTTCTCTCTATGATTTTAACCAAATTATTTGTTCAATAGAGGAAAGATTTTATCCAGGTTTGTGGTTAAAGTCTGTATCTGGGTACACATGAAAAATAGAAAGGTTTTGTCTCACTAAACAGCAAGCACCACCTGCAAAACCTTCACTTAGCACTCTAATTCTGGACACAGACGGGGTGAAAAAAATCCACGTCTTCATAGAAGACATGGTCTGATGGTCTATTATGTCAGCAGAGTACCATATCCTCTACCCAAAGGAAAAAAAAAAAAAGACAATTACAATCAATCAGTCTGCATATTGTGCAGATTAAAAATTATGTGACCATGTGGCTGGAAGCTGGGGGAAGATTCATAGGGGAGCTGCAGGCAAGGTTTGTTTCCTTTTCCTTCAAATAGTTTAGTGCTTACTGGGGAAAGCTGAGGAGGGAGGCTGCACTACTGCAGCCCTGGGGTCAGAGATCTCCTGAACCCAAGAATCATCCTGGCAGGTCAGATCAAATCCTATCCAGCCTAATCAGATCAAACTCTAACAACCCAATATTCTGCCTGGAATGTTTGAAAAAGTAAATTCTATTTAAGGAGGGTATGCAAACTTCAGCACTTTCAGTGGTCCATTACCTTGATACTGCCCCAGCATCCAAACCTCTTTTGTTAAAGTTGTTAAAAGTGTGATTAAGTGGAATGTGCTGTGATTTCTGAATTTCATTTGCCTTCAATCATAAAGATCTTTAAAACCTGAGTCACATTCTCTTATCAGTCTCTCTCTCAAAGGGTCCCAGCCCTTTAAATCTCTTAGAGTAAAGCAGCCGCTTCACAGCCTTAATTTTTTGTAGTTGCCTTTGTTGGCACTTTCTCTGACTCCACTCCATTTCTCTTGAGATATGAAGGCAAGGATAACCCACAGAACTCAGTACAGGACTTGGTTATATAGAGAAGCAAAATGTTGCTCTTGATTTTATCCTTACACCCCCTCCCGATGATGTTAAATATTTTATTGCCTTTTTGGCTGCTGCTCTTTATTTAGGTTTTTTTTGACCTGTCAATGAGTACTCCAAGACATCATCTCTGTTAGGTAGTAGCTGAACATAAAGGAGATAAATTTCAGATTACTTTTGCATCACTTTCTATTTCTCTGCCTTGAATATATCTGCCACCTTCCTGCCCACATCAGTTCTTTCTGGATTACCTGCCTTTGGTATAGCACTGGGCCACCAGAATAAGCTCAGTACCATCTGCAAACTTTGGAATTTTATTATGAAATAGCTTCCTTGGGTCATTGACAAAAATGCTTAATTAAACTGCTTCCAGCACTAGTCCCAGCAATGGGACTAGAGATTACTGATTCATGTTTGTCCTGAAAAGTTTTAAGATTGTTAGCCTTAATACTTTTTTCCTAGAAGTACCAAAGCAATTAAGACATGACAGTAAAACAGAACAAATAGTAAGATCAACAGGCACCTTAGGTACCTATTAAAGATAAGGTTTAGACACTTGAGAAACTTTCTGTCAGACACTTAGGAAATGGGAAGAGAATAACCTAAGTTGGATTTTTTGCACATTATTCAGCCTTGTGCTCATTGTTCTGAAGGACTAAATATTTGGTCTTACAGCCCATATCACCTTGGACTGGTTCACCAGTCTTTGCTTTCCTCTGTTCATTAGGAACTGTTGCAAAATTAGTATTAAAATTGTCTGTTTAGCAATATTGAGGAACATAATATATGGGTTCTCAGATGATGTCTGAGACCCAGTTATGGGCTATTGTTGCAGTAACAATTTATTAAACATTTTATTTTTGTTTTGTGTCTTAAAGATTGTTTTGCTTTCAGCCTTGATTTCTCTGTGGAAGACACAACTGAACTGCTGGTCAACAAGCCTAAGTGATTTAGAAAAATCACCAACTAAATGCAAGGGTGATGGACAAGAGTATTTGTGGTGCCAGACCTCAAGAGCTGTAAATGTAGGCCTATTGCCTATTACCATGTGTAGCACTAGTTTAGTATCAAAGTGGGTAACCTGCCATGTGCTGATAATTTGAAAAGACCTTTAAGTGGTTGAGCTCATTGGTAGACTCACAAGGATCATGGACTCCATCTAAAGGTTTGGGTTCTGGCAGCTTACTCCATGTTTTATTCAACTGTGGTTAGATCTCATGCGCAATAAGGGTCAAGTAGTTTTTTCTTTTTTGGGTCACAACAAACCAAAGCATTTTTATATTTTCTTTGTGACAATACAGGTTTTCTTAAACTGGCTGTCAATTGCCAGAAGGACATAGGATAATACAGAGCAGAGGAACTTCTCTGCCTTTTCCTGCACCTGATGGTACCAGCCTCCAAATGAACACTTGCAGCTTTGCAGAATGCTTTGAGATCAACAAAGTTATTGTGATTCTCAAACACCCTGCATGGTTTCTCAGAAATATGGTTCTATTTGCATCTATCATTTCAATGAAAAGTATGTGCTTTTTTCCTAGTCACTTTTTCCTGAGGCATCTTCTAGGATTAGACTTTGAAAATTCATTAGGATACTTAAAGGATTCTCTTTAATCTCCCTAACACTACAGCTGATTTAGGGATTTGCTTCTCTGTCACGTTCTGGCTTGACTATTAGTCTTCTATGCAAGGTGAATGAGAACAGCTTCTTTCTTTCCTATGATCTCTCCGTGCCACTGTCCTGGCTCTCCAGCATTCTCCCAATCAATGCAGCTGGAAGTGGAGCTACACAGAGTTCACCAGCCAGGTGTTGTGGGGACAAATTTCCCTTCTCCTGTTCCATGAGATTTGTTTTCTTTTTCATCCATTCAAGTTTCTCCTTAGGTATGTTTCTATTGTTTTTTTAAGAAAAAGTGACTTTGTCCAGCCTTCCTTTCTTGCAAATTATCTTTTAGAGGTGTCCTGTAAATCATGCCTTCAATGATCACTGCATATTCACCTTCCACAGCACAGTGTTTAGCTGTCTTTTGATATTTCAGACACTGGATATAGTACAGACATGGCATTATTATTTATCCTGGTCTCTAAGTTCCACTCTGTCCTCTTCTGATGGCTTTTGAAGCTCCTGCCCTCCCAGTCTCTCTATATATTCATAAAGTGCACAATGGTGGCATTTCAGATTTGTTAGCAGAAGAGGTTGTTTGGTTTAGTATTCAGATACCTTCTTGATGGAGACAAAAGAAGGAAAGAAAATAAATATGTATTAATATATTTACATTTCAATTAGGAACACTTAAAATCTCTAAAATTGATGCAGAAAGCGAGTAAGTGGACAGGCCAGATAAGAAAAAGGTTGTTGGATCAAGGGTATTAGTTTCTTCTTCAGTAAAATTCAATCAAATTCAACATTACCTTGATAACCAGCCAGAAGACAACACACTACAAGTCTTAAAGGTCAGTTAACCTAAATCTATCTTTCTGTCTCAAAAAGTGGAAACTATTTTGCTTTATACTACCTGAACTCAAGATTTTACCATCCAGTGGGACAAATGTTATTCACTTGCATATGAAGAAATTAGTTTCTGTATTCTAAAGGTTGTAGCTATGATTACCATGGTCTTTTCAATAATGAATAACATTCAGAACATACCAAAATATAAAAATATGTAGTCTTGTTCACCAAGTGGAAAATTAGAATGAGAGTTTTTGTAGGTTACTGCTGTCCCTATTTACTATAGATATCAGATTATTTGAATCCTGGTGGAATAATTTCTCTTGATTGGAAAGTCACAAGAAAGAAAATATAGAATATTTTTCATACAAATATGTATTGTTTCATGCATCTTTATACATGTAATTATTAGCACTCACTGCTCTGCATGTGGTCAAGAAGAGTGGCTCTAGGAAAGTTGCTTTAGAGCCTGCCAGTTAATACATTCATTCTTTTCAACTGACTGCAATGTTTCAATGTTTGCACCTTTCACATCATCACTCTTAAAAGGAAAATATAGAACCCATTCTCCAGAGGCTACCAAAAGCCATCCAGATATTTTGTGCCAGAGAACAAATGAGTAAAACAGTGACTACAGTAGAATAATGATTTATGTGGTAAAAGGTTTGAGAAACCAAAACAAACCAAAAAAAAAAAAAAAAAAAAAAGTGATGTCAAAAAGAGGAGCAGGAAGGCAGACAAGCAAATAATTTTGGAGGCATTGGAAAAGCAAATTTTAAGGTGAAGGCTCTATCACTGGTATGGAAATGGAAAAAAATCTTAATTAAGTGATCAAGATGGACATAATTTGTGAGGTAAGGACAGGATTTGAAATCAACTATGTAAGAATTTACACACAGCAAACCTGGGTTGTAAAATACCTGGTCAGCAAAGACCAATGAAATTACTTTGATGTGATGCAGAGGGGTGTAAGGCATAAAGGCTGTGATGAAAACAGCAATCCAGGACAATTATCTGCACAATACACTTTGTATTGAGGTCAAAATTGAGAACATCTCGACAACTTTCTCCCTGGCAGATGAGGAAATGGATATAAACATGCAGGTACAGGAGAACACATGAGAAGTAAAGCTCTAAATGAAAGGTTTTACTGTGGGACAGATCAGCAGGAGGTAGCTACACCTCTGTCTTAGTGGCTGTTAATCTTGCTTGATTTTCATGCCCTTAGACTTTTTAATCTCTCTTTTTTTAACTCTCTTATGGGAAGAACTGTACTGCAATATTGCAAAAGCATTTTAGAAGCCAGACATATGATGCAGAGGTTCTTCCCCTGTTCTCATGCTTAACTAGAACCTGATTTGACAGGCAAGAGATGATTTGTGCCTTTTGTAAAAATGAACCTTTTGTAAATGTCACCTGTATATGAATCTTACATCCAAGATGTAAGTCTTGATGTGCAAGTTAGCCTGAAAAAAGGCAATAGCTGGGGTGTCAAGATTATTACCCAGTTGCCTGGAGTCTAAGGGGCAGTGAAATAAGGCTGGACTAAGCTGGTGTAAGTAGGAAGACATAATACCTAGAATGGCAATTTGCAGTGAGGTTTATCTTCTTTTACTCACTAACTAGATGAGCAGTGTTGTAAGGACTCAAAGGACTCCAAACTGTAACCCTGAATACACCATTTAACAAGATGAAAAATAATGGATGAGTTTGATGGCAAAACCAGCACAGTCTGAATTCCTCTTTATGGAACATCAGGCATTTGTGCTCAGCAGCTGGGCAGAGACAATGATACACTTTTCTATTTGTCACAGTGGGGATTGCAACTAATAGTGGCCTCTTCAAGATACAATCTTTGCTCATGCCTTATTTCTCATTCCCAATACAGCACTTTTGAGTTTCAACCACTGTTTTAATTGCTCTGAAGACTCGTTAAAAACACCACTGGAGGTCTTTTTCACTACTGAGAATCAAAAGAAGCTTTTTAGGATCCTAGGGGCACAAGTAAATACAAGTACAGTGACTCCCTTTCCTGCCTGCTCACTCAATGCTTTGCATATGTCTTGTCCCACCCCCATCATGGTACCCACTTTGTGCATTTCAGATACAAAATCCCCACACCTGGGTGCCCATCTCATCTTCCTTTCAATGCTGCTATCCCTCTAATTTTATTCCTCTTTTCTTCAAATGGCTCTTCCTTTGTAGATTCCCTCTCCTACTTCTTCCTGATCCTCCTTCTGCTCATTCTCACTTGTTTAAGTGGAATCCCTCTATCCCTCCTCATAATTTCCTCACTGTAACAGCTGGAATTCTCCTAGAAATGACCTTCATGGGCAGATTGATCCTTTTGCAAATAGGAAATGCATGTTACCACTCTGTGCCAAATCCTCTGCCTCTGCTGTCTGCAGTTATGCCTTCATCTGAGGTTAAACTTAAGACTGCATGCCAGCAAATTGACTTCTGCAACTGGAACTCAGTAACAGAAAACCAGAAACTGGCACCTGGTCAGTTTTTAGGCTTGCATTACAAAAAAAAAAAATCAGTTTGCTTTTCTGATGAAAAGGAAATGTATAACAGCAATACTATGCACTTGAAAAATCACAATGAGAAACACCAAAGCTTACCTAGCTCTGTACAAATAAATTTGATGTTCCAAACACTGAATGAAAGCAATAGAGAAGAACAAAATATCAGTTTTTGATACAGAAGAAGATGAAAACCCTTGAGCATAGATTGCTGTGAAAAAATAAGCAAAAGGATAAAATGTGAATCATGTGACCCAGTTTTAGCCTGAGCTGCTAGCTTTATCAGAGATATTTCAGATTGTTTTTGTGGAGAGGATAAAACTGATAAACTTGTCTGCTGAGGTATTTATTTGTTGTGGTCCTGTTTGCTTAGTGGTCAGAGCCTATTTTCCCAGAAAAGCAACAAGCAGGCAGTGGGAGACAGTACTCTTGTGCTGCAGCTCAAGCACCCTTCTTGCCAGTGCCTCAGAGAGAAAGCTTTCTTGCTCTTATTTTCCCTCAAACAGATTCCATCCATTTGGAATGAACCATTCCATGAAGCTGCTCTCCTTCCCCAGCACTAGGGACCCCAGAGATTCCCATGAGAGCCCTGTTGCTCCCTCCTCAGACCTGCATGGAGGCAGCCTCATTCCACTGCCATGCAGCCCTCCATGGAGCTGCTCCCCCGTATCTCCCAGGAATGAAAGCCTGAGGCCCTCCCAACAACCTCAGTGCCATGGTACCAGAGCTAAGCCCTCAACACAGGGCACCTAATTTGGGGCTCTGGGGTACATCATGTGTTGCACAGCCCTGAGCAGGGAGCTGGATTCCCTGGAAGAGAGAGCCCTCCTGCACAGCTGGCCCAGGAACCCCATGCTCTCATTGAGTCTGAAGTCTCAAGGAAGCCTTTGCCCTACTCCTCAGGCACATCAGGTTTGCTGAGAAAAATCCCCACCCCCACTGTGAGGGAGCAATACAGCCCATGCAGGTGCATCTGTGGCTCACAGGGTGGGGGCTCTATGGGGGTGTGCTGGTCATGAGTTACAATTGTGGAGACCTTGAGATGACTCCTCGTGCAGCTCATGAACTTTGTCACTCCACTGTTTGCAAACTGTCAAGTTAAACAGGCATGTGCATTTAAAGCTGTTATCTGTCTCAGCAGTATCTTTCCTCAACCATCTGGGAAAAAACCCACATTAAAAATCAATCTAAAATACTCAATACAGTCCTCAGCAGAGTGTTTAAGAACATTTCTTACTGAAGCTCATTTCAACACTATATTCTCTTTGGATTTTCTAGCATATCTGACACTGAAAGTGTTTGCAACAGGTCTCACTCAGTGTGTGGTTGTTGGTTTGGTTGTTGGTGTTTTTTGTTTTTTGTTACAGGAGTGCTAATAGAGTTATAAAACCCCCAAGCCCAAAATTAGAACTGAAAAAAACCCCAAGTCAGTGCAAAAAAGGTTTTTGAAAATGTGTTTTCAATATATGCAAGGATAATCATAGTGTTAAGGTTTTTAAAGGAACTAATTAAAAAGATATTGTGGCTGACTGTGCTCATTTCCATCCTGGAAATAACATTCTTTTGAGATGCTGAGCCACAAAGAGGTGGGATATTCTGTGTCAGAGACAGTTACAGACAGACAGACAGACATGAGGCAGGCCTTACTTGCAGAACACAATAAGGAAAAACCCAGCAAGATGAGGGGAGCTTTGGTTTGTGCTGACAAACACAGCACCCTGTCACCTGCAATGGAGCTGTTAGGACAGACCATGTGACATCCAGCATTAATCTGTGCACTAATTAACCTCTTACTGGTTTCTGCCACCCAAACTCCTGCTTGTGTGTAGAGGAAGAGTAAAGCAGGCAAAAAACTGGGATGGGACAGGAATATGTGTCTGTAAGACTTTTGGTGAACTCTCTCCAGTTCTCTGCTTTCTCCACAGGAGTTCTAACTCTCTCATTGCTAAACTAGCTTATGGGAGGGCAGGTTGATAGTCATGCACAGAGTCTAACAATAGGTCTGTGCATCAATGCTATCTCCATCTAATACTGGTTTGTTCAATGCTCTCCCCTGAGTTAGAAGTCTTCTGAGGCAGGGTGGGCTGGAGGAGGGACTGTAGGTATGTGCTCCACTAAGCTCATCTTTCATTTTTCTAAGAGTAACCTGGCTGAAGGCATCAGAACTGAGGCTCTCCCAAAACCATCTGCAAATATCACAGACATGCCTTGCTCCTCCTACCCTGCAGAAAGAAATGTTTTTGTGGACTCTAGACCCCAGGCCGAGAAGCAGCTTTATTGCAGGGATAGATTCCCATGGGCTGAGGAGAAGTCCAACTTCCACTCAACCCCACCCCATACTTAATCTCAACCCTATGCTAGCCCCCTTCCTCACAGCAGCACCCACCAAGAGCCCACCTACAGTGATGTGCATGGAACAACCTTGTTCCCTGTCCATGCCTGGGTGACAGTGATGCTGCCAGCACTGCTCAGCAGAGCAGGCTTTGCATCCTGCAGGCAGTACCAAGCACCTGCTACAGCATGATATGAAAACAATAGACAGACTCTGGAAGCAGCCTGGGGGCATTTCTTGCCTTGAGTAGTGGCATCAGGCGAGACATGGTGCAAAAACCAACTCCAGAGAGAACCAGAGGTGTTCAGGAAACTGCACAAAGATGCTCCATCACAGGAAAGGGGGACATCTGGGCTCGTAGCTTCAGGGGAAGAAGCATTGAGAGCTAAAGTGTCTCTAAACCAAATATTTGAAAAGAAAGTGTAGGGATTGGCTGCAGAACATCCTGGGAGCTTCATGGGGTCACTGAGATAGAGACAGGATCTGACAAGGCAATTCCTACATAACACCACTGTTTTTGCCATAGTTGATCTACCAGGACCAGATATTCCTTGCCACAGGGAGAATGAGTAATAGAGGGAAGACAGAGCAACAGGATTTTGTGGCTTTTTCATGTTTTTCTACTGGAGAAGGGGAAGGGAGGTGTGTTGTTGGCAGAATATTAATGAGTGGTCTGGTTTATGTCCCAATGTATGGAGTCACACAAGGTGCTGCTTTTAAATAGCAGTAAAGGAGCTGAAGCTGACTGTGCACAGAGCATCTCCACCAGCTGTACCCTGGCAACCAGAGCCCTCTCCAGGATCCAGCCAGAAAGCTGGTCCTGGGGCATATCATCTTTGTCCAGGGACAAAGATATTATATGGTTATCATAGAATCATAAGGTTGTAAAGGTTGAAAAAGACCACTAAGTTCACTTAGTTGGACACAAGTCCAACTGATCATCCAGCACTGCCATGTTCACCACTAACCCCCAAGTTGCTATATCTCCCAGTTTTTTGAGCACTTCCAGGGTTGTTGATCCTACCACTTCCCTTAGCAGCCAGTTCTAATGCCTGATCATGTTTTCAGTGAGGAAGTTTTTCCTAATGCCCCATCTAAACTTCCCCTGGTGTGACTTGAAGCCTAATGCTTGTTTCTTTAGTTGCTCGTCATAAGTTGTGCTTCAGACCCCTCAACAACTCTTGTTTCCTTTCTTTGGTGCTCCAGCACCTCCATGTTTTTTATCTAGAGAGGGGTGGATATGATATGGTATGATTGATGTGATATCATATGATGATATGATATGATATGATATGATATGATATGATATGATGCAGGGAAGAAAGCTGAGTCTCTCTCTTGTGTCCAGAACCAGTGATACCAGTACACATTGCACTTCAGGGAGGCCATAGATTCCTCATTTTTTGAATGTGCCAAAACTGTAGAGAGTCATGCTTTGAGCATCATTACTCCCAGATCTGTGTCCTTCCCTCAGGTTCACCAATTGTGCCTTTCCCTGACAACCTTCCCACTGCAAGAGGCCTCCTGTGGATCAGGGAGCAGAAGCACTCTGAGCACTCACAGATCCCACAGCAGCACTGAGGAACAGAGGCTGGCAGTACTGGGGCTCCCCTGCTCAAGGGAAATGCTCCCCCTTTCAGGGTATCCCCAGCCATCCTCTGGCTCTGCTGTTGGGACTCAGCCAAGGTGGGAACAAAAAGTAAATCAGAGCAAAACAATCTTCTTTGAGAGAGGGCTTGCCTAGCCTGGAGTGCTCTTCCCAGCTTTTCCCTTATTCCTTGGGATGTTCTCTGGGAGGCAGACAGGCGTCATGCCACCCCAAACAAGCTCTGAAATGTCAGAACCATCAATCACAAGTGACAGCCTTGCCATGTGACGATGTAAGTATTTGAGAAATTTGGATTTGACACTCCTTCAGTATCTGACAGGTAAGATTGGCATGATATTTATTTCTTTGTCTTGAAAAAGCTTGTGTGCCAAATGCAACTAACTGATGGATGACACATCCTCTGCTTTCCAGCACTTCAGGATGGGATTCCTGTGCTGCTGTGAGCTTATGGACCTCTAAATGCAAACCCAGTCTCAGTGCTCAAGTGGGCTGTACTGCACTGGCTGGTCATGAGAGAGATCGGTCTTTGAACAGAATTAATTCTGAACATTTACTCCATCATTGACTGTTGACATGATGACTTACTTCCCCAAGTTAAATAAACAAGTGAAATAAGCACCTGAAAAGAACAGAGTTAGATGCTGTTTTAGCAATCTAACACATAATTGAGTACTGAGATCAGTATTACTTGGGGATACATTTAAGTTGTAATTCTCTATTGATGGATTTTCTTCCTCTCTCAGAAACGGATGTTGCATCTTATTCTTCAGCCTGGTCCTTAAAGGAAATTAGCTTCCTTGGCCTCTCTGTGTTTGTACATGACTGTGTGTCTATTAACTTTTGAACTACAGGCAACTTTGAAGCCACTTTAGAGAACAGTTTCATGAAAATAAGCACCCAGGTTAAAGCCAGGTAAAAGAGACTGCAGTAGTGTCTTTACAGAGCAGAGGTATTGTCAACCCAGTAAAATCCAGCTGTATGGAACAGATGGCAACGGCGACTGAGCTTTGTTAGCTCTGTTGTTCATGTGATTATTTGTTTTCTGTACTAAAGCTTACAGAAGAGGCCTAAGCTCTTTCTTGTTATCTTCACAGTAGATCCTGCTAAAGGGTATTTCCAGGGAATCAATAAGTCAATCAGATGGCTTCTGCTGGAATAATGTTGAGTGATACTGTGAGCTACCTTCTGACACTTTGGTTCAGTCCTTGGGCAACGCTTGCTCTTTCTGATATTGTCAGGTGGCATTTTGACCAAAGTGCAGGGCAGTGTTCCCATTGAGAGCTGCTGAATAAAAAAATGACAGATCTTCACTATGCATGGGATAGACATGAACTCACTTCAAGTAAAATCCATGCTGTTATGTGCAGGTGTCTGGAGACAGATGATGTGATAAGTTTAGACTGTGTCCAGGTTGCCAGGCAGTGACAGAGGTAAACGAGTCTGCTGCTTGCTGCCTCTCAAATGTAAATCTCAGCCTTGCTGACTTCTGTCAACTGGGGCTAGAAAAAGTGGCTTCAACTTGGCAGTATTTTCTTCCTGGACTTTCTCCTGTGGAATGGGGCTGGTCTGAGCAGAGTGGGAGTGTGGGGCAGATGCCCTGCTTTGCTGTAGCACGTCCAACCTCCAGAATAAACCAGCTGACCTACCAAGTGTGCCAGGTGAGATTCACACATGCTCAGTCATTCTGCCCATTTCAGACAAAGGAACTCACCAAGGATTCCCTGGTAAACAATCCTACATCATCTTTGCTGCTTTAGCAATCCTGGCTCAAAAGACTTTTCTGTCTGTTTCAAACCATTTTCTACATCCCTGCTCTTATTTTTAATTTTGCAGATGTTGTCATGGGCTTTAAATATGACTAAGCTAAAGACTTCTTCATGTGGCATAGGTATAAATACGTTTGTAAACAGTTTCCTCCACTGATGACATAAGTATGCTCTTTCCTACTCAGGAAGGCGTCATCAGCTTGTAGGAGCAGTCCCTGCTTATTCCTTTTGGATACCCTTGGCTGGCAGTATGGTGCCTCCCACACCCACTAGTAGGCAATTGTGGGGCCTCCTTGTCCTCTCTGGAGGTATGATTTTATTTTCTGTATCTCCCCTTCCAGTGCCAGTCATTCTTTATCTATCTCTATTGTCCTTTTGCCAACCAACCTTGGCTGCATCCCTGTCCCTCTGGCTTCTCTGACACTGGGAGGGGGCAGAAGGTCGGACCACTTCCTCCAAAATCCTCTACCCTTACACCTGACATCAGTGTTTTCAGCACACTCTCTGCCTGACTCAGATCCTCTCCCACAGGCAAAAACGCAGCCTGTGTTCCCTGCTCCTGGGTCCCATCTCCACCACATCTCCTGCTGCCAGAGCATCACAGTCCATGCCTTGGGATGTGAAAACAGGACACACGCCATGGTGCAGGCAGCTGAAGGGCTGTTGAGGTGAACATTTTAAACAGTGAATGTTTTTGAAAGCTTCTCTGCTGTCACAGGGGCAGATGTTCCTCTGTGTGTTGCATCTGTGCTCTGGGCTGCACGGCAGGGAAACAGCTCCTCCTGCCTCAGGGTACCTTCAGCTCACCAGGCATCTGCCTCCCTGCCTGGGCACTGGCAGTGAAGACAAGAAGCTTCAGAAGAGGGCTTTCCTTGGCCTAGAGGAAACTCCCTTTCAGATTGTGCTTCTTGTTTTCTCCATACTCTTTCACTTACACTTTTCCACTTTTTGTGGCATTTCAAAGAATTAGCTTGATCATCACTATAGATTTCTGAGAACTTGATTATAACACAATATGTCTCAAAAGGTCTTTACTGTCCTTTCACCATTTTTTTTGTCCTTTTACAACAGCAATCTTTCATTTCATCTTTTTCAATGGCCTTATACAAATATGATTTACAAAGAAATGCCCTGATAGCACTTGTTCCTGTATGCATTATCTCCACTTACCAACCTTTGTTACCTCAAATGCTTCCTATTTCAAAGAGATTTTTTAGCTTTCTCCTCATAGATACAAATCCAATGGGAAGTTTACTTCTATTTAAGGCTTATTTCCTTTTCATTTTCATGCAATCCTGACATTCTCCCCTGTGGAAAAACTCTTTTGGCAGCTGCAGAGCTGTGCTGTCTGGCATACTGGCTTCTCGTGGCACGTAGGCCATTTCTCAATATCTGCTTAAGTTACATGTTTTATGCTTCTCAGTTGGGTTTGCTGGCCAAGCTTTGGTAGCAGGGGTGTTACAAGGGTGCCTTATGTGAGAAGCTGCCAGAAGCTTCTCAATGTCTGATAAAAACAATCCCTGGCTGCTCCAAGATATATGTGTTGCTGGCCAAGCCAATTAGAAATCATGGTAAAACATCTGTGATAAGAGATTGAAGATGGGAAGAAAGAAGTTATTGTGCAGATGTAATTGCAGCCAGAGAAGAGCAGAGTGAGAACATGTGAGATGAGCAATGCTGCAGACACCAAGGTCAGTGGAGAAGGAGGGGCAGGAGGTGCCCCAGATGCTGGAGCTGAGATTCCCCTGCAGCCCATGGTAAAGATCATGGTGAAGCAGCTGTGCCCCTGCTGCCCGTGGAGGACCACAGGGAAACCCACCATGCTGGAGCAGGTGGATGCCTGAGAGGAGGCTGTGAACCTGTGGGATGCCCATGCTGGAACAGGCTCCTGGCAGGGACCTGAAAAGAGATATCAGCTCTGGAACATGTTTCCTTGTAGGATTTGTCATCCCATGGAGGATCCACGCTGGAGCAGCCTGTCCTTGAAGGACTGCATCCCATGGCAGAGTGACCCACTTTGCAGCAGTTTGTGGAGAACTGTTGCTCATGGAATGGATTTATGTTGGAGGAGTTCATGGAGAACTGTCTCCTGTGGGAGGGACCCCACACTGGAGAAGAGGAACAACTCCTCTCCCTGAGCAGTGGGAGAAACAACCTGTGATGAACTGACCATGACACTCATTCCTTGTTTCCCTGTTCCCCTGGGAGGGGAAGAGGTAGAGCTGGGAAGAAGGGAGGAGTGAGGGGAAGGTATTTTTAAGGTCTTATTTTGCTTCTCATTATCCTGCTCTGATTTTGTTAGTAATAAATTCAGTTAATATCTCTAATTTGGTCTGGTTTGCCCATGATGGTTTTTGGTGAGTGATCTCTCCCAGTCTTTAACTCATGAACCTTTTATTATATTTTCTCTCCACTGTCCATCTGCAGAGGGGAGCTAGAGAGAGGTTATGGTGTGTGCCTGAAATCCAGCCAGGACTGACCCTCTAAAGCTTCTTATGAAAACATAAAACAAATTATGTATCTCATTAGTCACTTAGAAGCAAATCTAAGTGTTTACTGTGTGTCAGGTAAACAATGCATTCTGGCTATTTGTTTCTTGGGCAAAAATACTCCTTTCTGCAATGGCAGAAAACAAGTGAGCTCTTAGTATCTACTTTGCTTTGGCTTATCTTACACGTAAAGCAGAATGGAACCTCAGAGATTTGCAGACTTCCCCACATGTTCTGCCAGCTACCAGGCTGAGGACCGGAGGCCACTGCTGCTGCAGCGGGCAATCTGATGTGAGGCAGCTACCAGAGCAGTCATAACACCTTACTTCTCCTGCCTTTGGCACCCCTCACAGATTTCCCTCTTTGCCAGTAGCTAGCTTGTCTAAAGCTGGCCCGGATGTCCTAGATAAGCTGCAGAGGAATCAGTGAGTGACGTGATCACTGAGAAGTTCTTTTCACACATTTCAAATGATTGCACATGAAATTTTGTGCAATACTTCAAGCGACACTTCTGTGTGATGAGAACTCCAAAATCTTGCTTCAAGCTCAACTTTTAAGAGGCTAAAAATACTGTCAGAAGTAGAAGAGTACTGAGGATGGAGAAGAAAAGAGTTTAATTTTTCTACATTTTATCTTTGGCATCTCTTGGGGTTTTGAGTCTTTTGATTTAAGATGAGCCCTTGGCTACCAGTAATAACCATGTTATAGCATGTCATTAGGAGCCAAGCTTCCTTTTATACTGCAAAAGTTTTTTTTAATCTCAGAATGTCTCTTTTAGAAATCTCTTGCTTGACTTTTTTTGAGATCACATTTGATTTTTTTGTCCCCTCAGCTTTCATTGCATTGATGACTTATAACAGCTCTGTGATTGATATGATACATTCAGGTATTTCTTGAACTTTTTTCCAGTGATGACTTTCTAACAGAAATTGTAGTCAGACTTCCAAAACCTGCAAACTTGTATTTGGCAAAGGTATAATCCAACCCCTGCCTGTAACTCCAGCTTTCATAGTCATTTCATTCATCCTGTATGATCTTCCAAACCTTCTTTGAACTAATGATGACCCCAAACACCTATTTTTAGTAAACTTCAATGAAAAATATCCCATGCATGTGTAACGTCTGTTGTGAAAATGCAAGGTAAGAGAAACTTCAAGTTTTCATCCACATCTTTGAAGCCTTCCATGGGAAACTCCCAGCATGGCAATATTTACTTTTTCAGTATTAGACAGAATTTCTTCTCTGAAATAATAATGATGACAACAACAAAGTAAACAAAGACAGAAAAAAAAAGAAACAAAAACTAATTGATAATTTCATTTTATTATCATATATAATATATTTTATATTTTAGTATAATTTTATAGTTTTTCTGTTTATATTTTCTTCTCCAGCTTCAACAATAAATTATGATATGGGACAGTTTGTCACCTACCCCATGAAAATCCAGATAGATAAGATCCATCCTAGAGTTTAGAAATATTTTTAGATTTTGGAAATCAGCTTTTTACTGAAGAGAGATATTAGGTGCCATGAACCACATTTGATAGCTCACAGTACATTTTATCCTGTTTTCCTTTTGCTTCACTGGCTTTGTTTCAAAAGTTCAAGATTTGCCCTGAAGCTGTGCATGCTACCAAAGCTGAAATATTTGCCACTGTTGCCCAAGCAATTAATCTGTTTTTCCCTGTTACTATCCCTCTCTGTCTCTTGAATTAGTTTATTTTTCTGCTATTCTTTATCATACCATTTCTCGTTTCATAGATTTAGTGGAAAATAGTTAATCTTCTGTTCTTCTTTTCCACTTCTGTTATGCATTTTAGGAGGATATATTCAGGCCTGCCATATTTGCATTTATGAGTTTTTGCTCCAAGTTTGTTGTAATTTTCTGAACTTCATTCCCATTAGCTGTGTGTTCATTTAGAGCCCTTAATTTCTCTCTCTCTCTCAAAAAAACCCCCATCCTTTTTAAGTCAGAATTCTTAATTACAACATTATTTGTGTTTATCTTTCAATTTTTCTTTAATTTCAGTGATCTTGGTTCCCAGAATTTCAGAGTATTTTCTACAGCCACCAGTAATTAAAATCAGCTAAAATAACATTGCCTGTGCCTGATGGCAGGAGAGCCACAGCAGCTTTTTGCTGCCAGTGGTAGGCAAGCATGGAGC
The DNA here is from genome assembly GCA_013400575.1 of Peucedramus taeniatus. Taxonomy (NCBI): domain Eukaryota; kingdom Metazoa; phylum Chordata; class Aves; order Passeriformes; family Fringillidae; genus Peucedramus; species Peucedramus taeniatus. The sequence continues at coordinate 448,745 of WBNO01029807.1, forward strand.
AGATCTGAAATCTGCTTGCATGTGAACTGAGGGGTGAGATTACACAGAGAGAATGTAAGAAGGGAGAAGAGCAAGCCAAAGACAGACCCTCATGAATAAAAAGATACTCAAAGATTTGTAGAGAAGCCCCTAGTGAGATCACAGCATACTCCTGTTGTGGAAATAAATGACACCAAAATCTCTGTAGTGAATATGTGAGAGTGAGCAATCTTAGATGACTGATGATTCTCACTGGTCAATCTGAAAGGTCTGGAAAACAAACAGAGGCAACACATGTTCTCCAGTTGAAAGAGAAGATAAAATTATGGTGCTACTTTAACTTGTGAATGTGCTTATATAGCACAGGTTGTGTATGTCAGTGTTCCCAGAATAAATCCCAAGCTAAATACTTGTTAATGCTGTGTTACACATCCTGAACAATCTCAGAAGTGAGGAGTATGAACTATGCTATCGTTTAACTATGGCTTAAAAAAGGATAATGTGCCTTGATTATTTTATTGCACAGGTCTGCCTTTGCACACAGCAGGTGTGCTCTCGGCATCCCCTCAATTTTGCCACTGCAACTTAGTTGGGCCTGAGAGCTGAATGCATTAGGATTCAGAACAGCCATGTGGGATTCATTGTGATGAAATCCCAAAATCATAGAATCACAGAATTGTTAGTGTTGGAAGGGACCTTGCAGATCATTGAGTGCAACCTTCTGCCAAGGCAGGGTCACCTGGAGCAGGTGACACAGGAACATGTCCAGGTGGGCTTTGAATGTCTCCAGAGAGACTCCACGACCTCCCTGGGCAGCCTGTTCCAGTGCTCTGCCACCCTCAGTGTAAATTTCTTCCTCATGTTGACATTGAACTTATGTTTTACTTTATGGCCACTGTTCCTCGTCCTGCTGCTGAGCACCACTGAGGAGTCTGGCCCCTGCTCATGGCCAAGGTATGAGCATTCTGGTATGTTCTTCATATCTCAAGCAAAAGCACCATGGATTTTCAGAAACGATGATCAGAAACACAAGCATGTCACCAGGTGATAAAAAAAGAAACTTTTGCCACTCTACTAGAAAGCCTTTTCTTTTTAGATAGTGGCAAAACTGCCACATAACCTTGCTGAGAGAGAGCCAGCTCAGATTGGAGCAACCCAAAGAGATGGTCTTGCTTCATAGTAAGTTAGCTTCTTTGTTAAGAAGCCTAAAATATCACATTTCTCCCCCTCTTTATATACTTAAAAAGTGGCCAGTGAGAATGTAAGTCCTGGAGTTCTAGTTAAGAATGTAGAGACATATTCCTTCAAACAGTAAATTCCTTCACTTTCTCTTAATGACTTGCCTTAATGCTGCTACATTTAGGTGGGAATAGGAGGGGAAAGGCCTGAGTGCTGTTTGACATGCTGGGACACCCTGTCCTTCCCTCTGTACATACAGGACAGCACAACTCACATGAGTTCTAAGAGTTAAACTCTGTTTTCTGAAGGAAGTACATACACATCCACTCAGGAATAAAACTTCCATTATTTCACTGATGGTTCACTTGGGGATACGTAAAACTGCATTGGGAAAAGCAGTATTGAATATATGCTCAGCAGTAGATTTCACTGGTGAGAAAAGAGGCAAAGATCATCAGAAGCTCATCTGGTTATCAGGTAATTGTCTGGAGCATCTGTATCATACCTACAGGGGATCCCAAATCTATTCTTTTAATGACAGTCACTTCATATTATTACTGATTCATATTGTTCAATATGAAGATAACAAACTCTTTGTTGCGATCTTTGTTGCTTTTGTCATTTCCCAACTCAATATACTTTTGAATCCTTATATTTCATATCTCTCAATCTTTTGTTAAGAAAAAAAGAGCATAATTTAAGATCTGCTAGCATTTATTTCATATTTGTTCACATTTCACATCTAACAGACATGAGGCATAAAAAGAGGAGTTAAAAGAAAAATTGACACTCTACTTTGAGCTCCTCACAAAAAGATACCAGATCCTTTGGGTGGGGAACTCAAACTGGAACAAAAAGTAACAGCTTCCTTTTACTAGATCTTGACCATTTTATGTTATGACTGTTCTTGTTTCTTTTGTTTCATGCTGTCCCTATTTCTGATGCTTCCATTTTTGATACCTGTGCACAGCAAAGACAGGGGAGCCAAAAGAAAACCTACTCCCTTGGGAATGGATTGCCTTCCTCCAGTGAGTGAAAATTAGAAATGTAAACAATATCCTTTATAGTTTTAAATAGAATTTTGTAGTGGAAAGGAGGTTAAATCTTCTGTGAATTCTCTGAAAATTCTTTTCCTGTGTAAATAACCTCCAGAAGTTTTTGTGTCTTGGTTTTTTTTTTTAATAAATTCTCCTTGCTTCATTATGGGCTAATCATAATCTACACATCTGATTTTCAACACAATATTTGTCAAAAATGGGAGCTCAGATTTTTTGCACAGGGAAGTGATATGTCATTAAAAATTTTGTTAATCTGAAAACAAAGAAGATAAACAACAAAGTACCAGATCAGAACAGGTCTTCCCAGTTGCACATCATCCATTCTGGTCATCCATTTAGTAAAGCACATTTTTATTTCTTCTACAGAACAAAATCATGTTGTCATTATCTTTTCCTCTCCAATGTCATTAATGACGTTATCTAAGGTTCTCCAAGGTCAGCAGCCTAAAGACAGTGCTTTTTCTCCTCAAAAAAATCCAAATGCAGCAGGTGCCTTTCGAGTGATTTTCAGTCTGAAATCTTCTAGTAAGACTTCCTAGGAAATCAGTTGCTACTAGAAAGTATTTCTTTATGCAACCTACTACATGCTCTTTTCTTGTATCTTGCAACAACCACAAATTTTTTGCCCATAATTCTTATACTTTGTATAACTTCGAAAATTTAACTATCTAAAGAGCTAATTGCTATTTCTTCCCTCAGCTTTTTCTGTAGGTTCTGATGAACCTAAAGAATCATCCAGTCAAAGAATGGTTTGGGTTGGAAGGTATTTAAAAGTAGTGTAAGGCTGCTCTAAAGTCTCTCTGGAGTCTTCCCTTCTGCCATCTGAACAACCCCATCTCTCTCAGCCTGTCCTCACAGGAGAGGTGCTCCAGCTCTCTTGGACCTGCTCTAACAGGTCCATGTCTGCCTTGCACTGGGGACCCCAGAGCAGGGTGCAGCACTCCAGGTCTCACCAGAGCAGAGGGGGAGAGTCCCCTCCCACGGCCTGCTGGTTGCGCTGCTTTTGATGCAGTCCAGGATGGAGTTGGCCTTCTGGGCTGTGAGTGTCATGTCCAGTTTTTCATCCACCAGTATGCCCAAGTCCTCCTTCAAGGATTCATTCTCCACTCTTTCCTGGTACTGCTGATTGTCCTGGTCCAGGTGAAGGACTTTGCATTTGACCTTCTTGAACTTCATGAGATTGGCATGGACAGGCTAACAGAGTGAAGAGTTATGGTATCTCTCATGGTGGTAGGAGTAAGATCATGACCTGCATAGCCAGAACCTTCCCAAAAGCCCAGCATAAAGAAGACTTCTGTGAGACTTGATCATTTATTGAAGTTCATATACTCAATAAAAAGACATTGAAATAGCAAATACTGTCTATAACTTTGATCTAAGTAGTGTAAGCTTCAAGTGAAACACTTTGAAGTGAAAATAAGTTTTAAGAAGCATTTCACTTTTGGGATAGGCTAGCAGTGGACGTGTGGAGAATTTCTGCTGGCTGTTGTGACTTGGCTCTCATGAAATAACAGATGATCATGCACCTGAGGCATTCGGCACTACAGCTCCACCTCAAACCTGGCAGTTCCTGAGTCTGGAGGCTGGTCTCAGGACAGGACTGACTTCAAGGTGCAGAGTGTGATGAGGTTCAATTACTCCCAGCTTCTTCCGCTCAGAAAGGTTTTCCTAGCTGTAAGGATTTGTTAGCACTTGGTACCTCAGGAGAAGTCTGATGTTTAATTTGATGAATCCCCTTCTTTTGTCAGAGCAGAAGAAAAATTTGAAAATCTCACTGGAGAATAGAGAAAGGTTTATATCCAGATGGCAGCACCTGCAGAAGAATTTGTGTTTGAAGCCAGCCCAGGCAGAGATATGTGACTCATCTGGCTGCCCAATCTGTTCTCCACTGTGGATTCACATGATTGATCCTCCATCCCAGAAGTGCGGAATGCTTTTTAGTTAGCTCTTGGTTTATTACTTCTTTTTATTCTTCTTGGATACAGTCAATTATCCTTTTACATGATGATACCTTTAAAGACATATCCTGACATAATTTTGTAATCTTATTTTTCTTTCTGCCATTTCTCTTCTTAGTGTTTTTTTTTTCTACTGCCAGAATTCAATTGAATTAATAATACAGTAGTTATCTAAAATTATGCTACCTATTAGATGCATAGGCTTTATTTTCCTGCATCTAGTTGCCTTCCTCTGGTCTTGATTTTAGTTTCAGATTCAAATTTGTCTTCACAGCATTGACTCAGAGACAAAAAATGAGAACCATTCAAACTTCATCGGGGTGAGGGAAGAATGGAAGAGGAAAAACTTTTGTCACATTTGATTTTTCAACACTTATCCTTAAGCTAATAAGAAAATTTGATTGAGATCAAGTGCCATGGCTGAATGGATTTATTTTAGCTTTGAAATTTCAGTTGAAATCAAGTTTTCTTACAAAGGGAAAGTTTCTAGATGAATGATAAATGTTTCACATAAGGATTGCTTAGTTGGGAATAAACAAGGGAGGAGGTGTTTTAGCTAACAGAATAACTAGATCTCCATGTTATGTTAAATAGGATACTGTCAAACTGTATGTAGGAATATAAGCTACAAGATGAAATCTTCCATAGAGCTCATTCTCTGATATTAAGAATTATAGACTCAAACTGAGACAAAGGGGATATCTGAAGGATCATGATTACACCTTTTCAGAAGAAAAATTAAAGACTTTTGCTCCTGTTCAGCATAGCACTACAAAGGCTGAACTAAGACTGCTGCCTCTAAAACCTCTGTAAGAGTGAATATCAGAGCAACAGAAGTAGTCTTTAGGGTAAATAGGTGAAATGTCCCAAATGATATATTTGTACAATTTGGATGTGAGGAGACATTTTCAGTGTCAGGGTGGCCAAACGGGGATGGTTGTCCTGTGGAGGTGTTTGAGGCAAAGCACTTAAACAATTTAAAATAAGAGCTCAAAGAGTTCATAACAGTTCATGTGCATGAAGGAAAACAATGTCTGCAGAAATACTGTGAACAGCTCCCACGCTGCTGCCATGTCAGGATACCTCAGTCAGAGGAAGAAATTTGAGGGTGAGCAGAGAGGACACATGCATACCATGGCCAGAAGAAACAATTGAACATGTCCTAACCCAGACCTGGGCTTTTAACTGTCGAGCTGCTGCCTAAATGGTTGTGTCCTGTTGTGTTTGTGTGGTGGCTTTAGTGACCCAATTAAACTGACTAAAAATTGTGGGAAGTTTTGGAGTGATCCATCCTATGTTTTTTGTCATATTCAATATTCATTAAATGAAATTCATTAGCTCTACTCAGATATTCCAAAAACTCTAACTTAACATGGTGGCATCTAATCAAGAAAAAGCTCTCTTTAACCCTGTACATTATAGAAATGATAAAGTGATAACTTTGAAATAATAACTTCATTTCAATCACCATTGATTTAGTTTGACTTGAGATACGCAGTATTACAAATTGTTTATTTACCGAGCATGGGATCTCAGTTCTCCCACTTATCAAACACATGGGATCTCAGTTCTCTCATTTTATCAAAAAAAAATACTACCCAATCCCAGGCTGATAATGAAAATGTAACAATGAAACTAAAATTAAAAGTTTTGATAAGAAGTATGGATTTATTGTGCAAGGAATTCTCTGCTCTGACAAGATGGTATTTATTTACAAGATTTTGTAGAAGAGAGGTTTAAAGCCATTAATTTTCTCAACTTAAGAACATGTATTGCTTGGAAAAAACCTCAATCCCTGCCAAAAGCCCTTGGCCGGGGGCTGATATGGCATTACCATGTCTTAAAGAGCTATACCTTGCAGATTTCTGACTACTTTAGAGTCTGCCTCATTTGCAGAGCATACTTCGTCCTTTAACAATCAAGTGTCATACATGTGTGGTCAAACTCACCCTTACTGCTATGAGCAGAGCAAGGAACCAGAGGGAACATTTTGCTGCTGCCAGACTGCACCTGTGCTGTTCCTGTTTAATATCTTGTCAGTGATCTGGATGACGGGATTAAATACATGCTCAGTAAATTCACAAACACCAAGTTGGGTGGGAGTGTTCTGCAAGAGGGTAGGAAGGATCCACAGAGGGATCTGGACAGACTGGATTGATGGGTCTTGGCCAACTCTGTGAGGTGAATAAGGTTCAATAAGGTGAAGCACTGAGTCCTACACTTGGTTCCCAACAATGCCATGCAGCGCTACAGGCTGAGGGAAGAGTGGCTGGAAAGCTGCCCTGGGGTGCACCTAGGGGTGCTGGCTGACAGCAGCTGAACATGAGCCAGCTGTGCCCAGGTGGCCAAGATGGCCAATGGCACCTGGCTTATGTCAGCAATAGTGTGGCCAGCAGGACCAGGGCAGTGATCGATCTCCTGTACGCAGCACTGGTGGGGCCACACCTCAAATCCCGTGTTCAGTTTTGAGCCCCTCATTTCAAGAAGGACATTGAGATGCTGGAGCAAGTTCAGAGAAGGGCAACAGAGCTGGTGAAGGGTCTGGAGGATATGTCCTATGAAGAGCAGCTGAAGGAGCTGGGGATGTTCAGCCTGGAAAAGAGGAGATTCAGGGGAGACCTTATCATTCTCTACAACTCTCTGAAAGGAGGTTGTAGCCAGGTGAGGGTCAGCCTTTTGTCCCCAGCAGACAGTGACAGTTCAAGAGGACATAGATTCAGGCTGCTGCAGGGGAGTTTGAGGTTGTACATTAGGAAAAATTTCTTCACTGAAAGGATGGTTAAGCATTGTAATGGGCTGGCCAGGGACATGGTGGAGTCACCATCCCTATGAGTGTTCAAGAAACAATTGGACATGGCAATGCTATGGTCTGCTTGACATGTGATCAGTCAAAGGTTGGACACCTTGGAGATCTTTTTCAGCCCTAATCATTGTCTGATTCTACATGGTAGGGCAGTTCTGCAAGTACAGTGAAACTGTCCAAAGGCCTTTCCCTGAGAAACACACACAAACCAGCTGAGAGTACTGGTGCTGGATCTCTACACCTTGGCTCTACTTCTGTGATGGTGGCAAGTAGTGTTAGGTGGAAACCTGAAGGGAAATAAAAAACCTTCTACAGCTCTTAAATCAATTTTTCTTGCTAGATTTGTTGAGCTTCAAAACTGATGTCCTTTTCTCATGCTTGTCTCAGCACCCTCCTTTTCCCTGTTTGGTCACAGAGTATTGTAAGCTTTTTGGCACTGGGATTAATTCTTATTGGCAAAAGTATCAGGACATCTCAGGGAAGAGGATGAACAACTGAGGTAGCTTGTTAACAGAAAATTAGAAAGGACTTCTAGTTCCATGAAGGACACAAGGTTAAAAAGTAGCCTAAATTGCAATGGGCTCTTTTATTCTTCAGGTCACACATTATACCACCCATAGTGTTTTGAAGTTGGTTCTGGAACAAATGACCAGGCCTGTGCATATTGTTAGCCTAAAATCCAATTTCTCAGTTAGTTGTTTCCTATTCTAAATAGAAAGTAATTGGTCTTTGAGCTTATCTGAAACCTTGTCTCATGCAAAAGAGCAAATTAGAGAACCATGTGTTGGTGTGTGGGTGTAGTAGAGGAGGAAGAGAAGATAATGGATTTCTGTTTACTTCATATCCCCAGATGATCTATTAATTGTATTTTTTTTCTTCTTCCCTCTCTCCCATTATGACAGCAGAATCAACTTATGTCTATTGCTGTAAATTATCCTTGTATCAAATGAACACATGATAGTTTTAATGTTAGAAATTCAAGGAAGTCTTAAAAAAAGTTTTTTTAAAATTTTATTTCTAAAATATTTATCTTTTATTTCTAAAATATAGAAGAAATGAGTGATAGGTTTCCTGATTTTGGCAGAAGAAAGAATATTGAGCTTTTCACTGGTCACATAAAGTAAGGACAGGTCTCCTGCATGACGTGTCACAGGGGGGAAGAAGGAGATGTTTGTACACACACTCCTGAATCCCATTCCCTGACGGAGGGGCTACTACACTGTTGGGCTAATGATTCTCTTTAAATTAACTGAGAAACAAAACAAAAGAAATTCCTTCATCCCTATATTATCTTAAAGTGAGTGGTCAGCCACAACCACATATATAAGTACATAATTTGACATGGCCAAATGTGTGCTGTGTAATGTGACGCTGCCACATCATTCGTAAGCTGCTGGTGAGAGAGGACAATTATTCTCTTTTACAGATGTGAGATTGGAGGAAAATATTTTTTCACAAAACCACTATTGATTCCAGAGGTGTCTGAGCTCTTGAGTCTTTTCTGGAAAGCCACCTGAACCCACACACAGTAGATGCAGACCTATGATTCTCATTGTGTGCTGGCCGTGAGCATGGCTGGACGTTTGCTGTGTCTGCAGGCAGGTTTTCCCCTCCTTTCTTGATGTATTAAAAGAAAAATGCACCAACCTTGAAACCTTTTATTCAGGGCTGTGCATGACATCTGCCACAGGGCAAGTTTCCTACCTGTTGCTAAGAACAAACCCATAAGTGAGGGTGTGATGCACTGGGGGAGGGCAGCACTCCACACTGCATCCCCTGCCTGGGGAGCACAGCTATCCTGAAAATCCCCTGGCATCCCTCCTGCTCCCTTACAATTGCAGCAGTTTGTCACTAAAGGAAGAGAAACAAAGACAAACTATGAGCTGAGGAAGGAAAACAAGGAAAGGACTCAGTGTTTACAACAGGTAGGAAAGAGAGCCCTACTATGTTTCACATCTTGCAGCCTGGCTTCAGTCATAAGCAGCCAGCAGGCAGGAAAACACATTAGAGAGTTCCTAGATGCAGGGAAAGAAATGCAGTTTACACAGATTGAAATGGAGAAGAAATTTATTGGGAGTTCATGGGTGGAAAATCTACAGCTTCTGTAAGTATTAGAATGCTCTACTATTCTACATGTGAAATACAATTTTTATTTGACAGGCACTGTGTTGACAACTTTTGATTGCCATGTATAATGGAGGAACTTCTCTTTGCAGAAAAGTTACTTTTCCTAAAACTCATCCCACCAGTTTCTTTAAGAAAACCCAGAGTTTCTGTTTACTTATTAATGCTTGCAGAATACAAGCCCTCTAGTATTGCACAAGATTTATTGTCTTTCCTTTCACCCTACCTCTCTATCCCTTGAAGCCAATATTCCTCCCAAAAATAATTTGTTCTACTGTAAATTTAGAGCGTCCTCAATAGTTATTGAAATAGAGGATTAATAGATCTGTCTGGGGGCAGATAATCAGCAAATCTCACCCCCAGCTCTTCTAATAGAGTGCAACCTTGAAAATGTTATTTCATTCTTTAGTCTCTCATTCTAGAAGCATTTAGCAGACCTCATGGTCATTCTGTCCATTTTATGGCTATGAAGACCATACTTAAGCAGAGGAACCAGTTGTGCTCAGGAGGGATTTTCTGAGCTAACTGAGGAGTCTTTGGCACTCGTGCAAAATTACTTTGATAGAAAAATACACATAATCAGTGATGAACCATTTTTTTATCATCTACACAAAATATGCACAGATGCAAAGAGCCCCTCCTGTGTTTGCTACAAGTTCATGCCTGGCATCATGCCAACTGATCTCTCAGGTCTGCACTTAGATGATAAAAATACAAATGTAACAGGGTTCCCTTTTAAAAAATATTATTTTCTGGCACTCCTTCAATCACAAAATGGCTGTCCTGTGTTACATTCTATCCTGCTGACAAACAGTCTCTCCTTATGTGTGAGATGTTAGCAGGATGGATGAGTGCCAGTTGGCATAACTTCCTACCATAATGATGGGCACCTTCTCTCCCAGTCAACACCAGCTGAGTGTGCTGATCTACGTGCCCTTTGCACTGCAGATGAAACTGCCTGATGGATTTTTATGGGGGAAGGAAAAGAAAACGTCAGATGCTCCAAGCTGCTCCAAGCTTCGATGTCACAGCGGGTGAGTTTTCTGGCGTGTGCACCACTTACAACCCGAGTCAGGGCTTCCTGAAGTAATTCAGTTGCTAATTCAGGCTGTTGTTTAGAAGAACTCTCAGCTAATCAGGCATCAAGTACTTCAAAAGACAACAGTACATGTGTAACAATGCTTCCTTTTTTTGGTCTCAATTCATGTATGTATTGTTCCAATTTAATTTAATCTATCTGTTGAGGAATTAAAGCAGCATGAGGGCAAAATTAATAAATACTCTCTTTTGGTTGGAGAAACAGGACTTTGTTTCAAGTGCTGTTCTCTACAGGTTTATACAGTGCATGCTGAATAATAGAGCTGTTTCAAAGGACACAGCTTGGTAAAAGTGCTGTGGGCAATATAATTGCACAGGGTTATTAATGACACACTATAGAGAGGGCTCAGGAAATTATTTCTGTTTATATTCTGTGGAATGGTCCTGTGACATACTCAGTCCTGCCAGTACCAGCCCATATGGTCAGCAAAGGTGAGAGTCTGGACCCAGCTAATATCACTGGATGGGTTCAGGCACTTCTATTCCTTGCCTTGGAGAAAGGCCAGGGTGCAGAGCACATCTCGTGTGTGGTGCAGATAGTAGGGAAGACTGGTGTGGAGAAAGGAGTGGGATCGTTTGTCCAAGTGTCTGGACTATTCTGTCCATCTGAACAATTTGAGTTAATATTTGGGCTTAGAGTCATCTTTCTGCTGGAGACAGACAAAACCAGAATGATATAAGAGTGAATAATCCCAGGGTGCCTTACTGGTTAGTGGGAAGGAACAGGCACTAACAGACTGGATTCATTCTTTGGACAGAGATGAATCATGCTACAGAGACAGCTCTTTCTCTTCATTGACCATAGAGGGAAGCCAGGGCGACAACTTCAATGTACATATCTATAATGTAAAAGCCTTCCTTGTGTAAGATGAGACTCTCAACTAGTGTCAGTTCCCAGAACTTTGAAAGGAGAAACTAACTTAAAAGACAAATGTGCCCTGTGATTTCTGAGATGAGTTTACGTCTTTGCATATCATGATAATCTTACTGAGTTACATTTGGTGAGATGAAAAGGCAGATGCAACCAAAAAGAGATAACCTCAGGTCATACTTAATGAGGGTAGAGTAGGGAAAGACAAGAAACAGAAATCTACTGACCTTTTCATTGTTTAAAATCAAGCCATAAACCAACCAAACCAAACCAAGGAGTGGGAAATAAGAAATAAAAGACTTGTAAGTAATCATTAATTGGGTAGCTTTGATTTCTGCAGAGACCCATCAGGAGTCTGCCATTTGGAGCTGAATCATTTTCTAAAGTCAGGCAATCATTTTCACTCGGTTGATATTGAGCACAATTCATGGTCTCAACATGCAAAGTAAAAAAATCCTTCAGCACTTACTGTTCAGTTGGCTGAGAGGTATCTTTTCAAAGATAAATGAGCAGCTGCTGCTTAACTATGCTTACTCTCCACTTGAGGAAGGATTTGATTGTTATCTGCACCTGTATCACAATTTGTGCTGCTTAAACTACAAAAGAAAAGTTTTACCACTCTAAGTCCAATCCTTAAAGGAAGCCTGTAGCACCTCTGTTTTCTTTTTCTTTGTTGGAGCTTTGTTTTGTGCAATCTAAGTATACCCACCACCTGACAGAATTTTTAATAAAATGTCACCTGACCCTTTGCTGTTCATCATGCATGTGACATATTGCAAAAAAGCTGCATTGTGCCCCATCTAAACCCACTTCAGTTGCTGTCTAAAAGGTTTTCACAAGACATACAGCACTAGGAGAAGATGCATTGATCTCCCATTTTCTGGGTACCTTTACTATTTCTGTAGTATTACCTGAGTGAGTGAAAAACCTGAGAATAAAATGGAGGTTACCCATGCACTTCATCTGCGACCAGAAAAATGCAAATGACAATTGCAATTTCCTTTTCTGTGGAAAGACTCGTGCTGATGTGTCTTAGCTACCCAGGGAAGGCTTTCAGGAGAGGAATGTCACAGCTCTGTGCCCTGGCCAGGCGCCTGGGTGGGACACTCCTGAGTGCTGACTCCAGGGTGCTGGGACAAGCATTGTCAGACACAAACACAGAGACCATAGTCAAGTGTGTGGCAGCCCATTGCATGTGGAGTCATGCAATAAGAGCCTAAAGTTCATTAAGATCATATTTTTGGGCCATTTGTAGTTTTCAGAAGAGGGCATATGGACTTTTTGAAGACCAATCCTCACTGTGCCATGATGTGACAGACTTGGCTTCTGATGAGAAGAAGTAGAATTGTCATCATGGCCTTCACAGGAGTGATGGAAGATTGGAGAAAGGGGAAATTACTGGGAACAATGAAAAGGAAAAATCTCAGTTTGTGACACATTCCAAAGCCACAGAATTTTATCAAATATCCCCAAATGACAATGAAGGAAGGATATCGGCCAATATCCTTGGAAATTATTTCTCCAATAATTGGCAGAAATAATTTTGGGCTTGTGTAGGTTGTTGTGAGGTTTATACATGCTTCAATCTGCATCTGCACAATCTCTCCTGTGTGAATATTTCTTTGCCTAGAGTTTTTAACATGGCTATTTAATACAATGTTTGGCATTTACAAAGAATTATTTCCTGTGTGGAGGAGTAGTGATTGATATTAATAGACTTTTTCTTGTTACAAGAAGTCCATACCCTTTAATCAGAACAGGTGCTGGAAGGTCATTCCCTAAGCAATGTCTGAAGAAAGCAGACAGAAAAAGCAATATATTTAAGGATTTGTCTTTTCCTCCCCTTTGCTAGTGTAATTAACTACTTGTTCATTCCAGCCCATGTGCCTGCTGTTCCTGTTACTAACAGCCCAATTGTTTAAGTCTTGCCTGTCAGGTTTCCTTGTCTCTGTTTCCTCCATTAACCATCTCAGTTATGGGAATTTCAATTTGTTTAGCAAGTCTGAGTGGCTCCTTGGCATCATTCAAACAATCCCACTCCCACCCCCACTTCCCTGCGATCCTATGCCCCATGGTTTTGGGAACTCCTTCTCATTTCCTGATGACTGCATCTTTGAAATTTTTTATGGCATCATACATTATATGATATATCATAGATCATGATGATATACGCATATGTAATCAATCACACTTTAGATATCTTATATCTTTGAAGTTGACTCTAATCCACACCATTACCCATCCCTGGCATAAGAATGGTTTCTTCTGGCTGATTCCACTAATAAATACCCTTCCCCCATCACCTGTTTTTCCTCATGATCCATATTTTCAATTATCCGTTTTTACAGGTCTGTGATACATATTTCAGTTGCAATTCCCTTTTATGCTTGAACTGCAGCTTCTTTATTCCAGGCTCTGTGGCTTATTTTCTGCAGTTTGGAAAACAGCAATGCTTTTATCTTGAGATTTACTACAAGAACACTATAAAAGAAAATACTTAGATGAAAAATATGGAGGATTAGAGACAATTAAACTGCTTATTGTAGATTGCTCACAACTTCTGCCTTGTTTGGAACGTGAGTTATGCTAACTTAGCAATCTATCTATCTATCTATCTATCTATCTATCTATCTGTCTATCTATCCCTTAATTTATGGATCCAATTTCTTGCTACAGAGAGATCTGGTATATCTGCTGCTGCCTCCCCCAAGAAATTATTATCTAATCTTTTCTTTTCCTTATTCACTCTGCCTAGTATCTGATTAGCCACCAAACACATATGTGAGATCTATTTCCTTCAGGACATTTTAGCCCCCTGAAATTCCCTTCTCCCTTCCAGATTTTCTGGAAAGCCGACTTTCTGAAGCCAGATTTTGTTTCTATCCTAAGGAATGTGGTCACCCTTCATTCTGATTCCAGTTGCTTTCTAATGCTCATGGTTCTTGCAGTGTCTCATTTTCTGTCGTTTTCTTGGCTCTCTGTACACAAAAGCTGTAAAAAGCTGTTGCCAACTTTGAGAAATTGCTGGGTTGTCTCTGCTTACCTGTATTTCTGTCCTGGATACTGGGTTCATCAAAGCTACCTGTTCTGTAGCTATTGTTCATTTCTGGAAGACAGAGCTGAAGATCTCGTGTTGGCACTGGTAGTGTAGTAAAATGCAGGTTTTGGTCAACCCTATATTATTGCTTCATTTTTTGTTCCAACCCCCTGGATATTCAGCTCTCTAGGTACTGCCAGCATGATTAAGCCCACAAACAGGTTTTAAGGAGGGCATGCTTTCTCTCCAACAATTTGTTTAACTTGTTTAACAGGTTAAAATTGCCATTCAGTGTGTATAGCCATATACACTGTATATGTAAAGAACAGCCAGTAAAGAACTGGCTGGCATTTCTGGCAGATCTTAAGTGCAGGAAAGGGGTGGCCATTCCCTGGAAATCCAGAGAGTTTATGTTTATTCAAAACAGCTGAAGACTAACACCAGGATAAGTGAAATCACATAAGATTCAAGACTTTGGTAAGACTTGATACTTTCCAGGTCCAGGTAAAGTGCAGCTTAGAGAGTACATAAGCACTGGGACTCTGAGCACATAAGCACTCAGTGTCCTGCAGGTTTTCAGAAGACACATGCAATTTTTCAGTCCTATGGTGTGTCAGCCTTGTTTTCCATGCATAGTTTTGGAAAGATTGAAGTTCAGAAGCTCATTTAGCGTTCAAAAGGGAGGACAGAGACGCGTATAAAAATTGATTGAATCTTGCCAGTATACCTTATTTACCAGAGCATTTTGTTAGATCAGGATTTATCGTGGAGAAGAGGAACTCAGTTTCTATGGTTCTTTGCTCAGAGCAAAGTTCTTTGAAGACTACAGTCTTGGGCTGAAGACTGCAAAACATTTATTGAGCATCTGTGACTCAGGGACTCTAATGGCAATATGTTATATACCATAATAGCAGGTAGTAAGATTTGGAGTAACTCAATGGAGAACAAAGATAAAAGTTACTTTCCCATTTGGCCCATTTAGTCACCCCTAGAGGAAGTTTGAACTGTTGTAGTGAATCTAGCTGAGCACAATTTTCTATGAGACTCTAAGCTGCTCATCTGCTTTTACTGTCCTTAGAAAGGAAGGAAAGGTAATAATTTTCAATTAAAAGTCCAACAAGTTGTTGTGAAATTTTATGCCACATACTCGAGTCACTTTCAAGCTCTTACTGATATTTTCAGTCTCCTTTTTTCTCTCAAAGAAGTTAAATGACTGCATGCAGATGACACCAGAAAAAAAAAGGATTACGGTTATTTCATTTTGAGGCCTCCACTGGGACTTTGAGGGAACCAATTCAACGAAAAAACCCCCACAGAACAAATTTGCAGGGCCAGTGGAGTGGAATAATATTCTCATACCCTGCACATCTATATCACCAGTATTTTTAATGGCCTGTTCCTGCATTTCTAGAATACGGTGTACCTGGAGCTGGATTACTAGCTGTTCCTTGGGACTCTGCATTTGGATTCAAAGCTGCATTTTTGCTGGATACAGGATGCAAACCTGAGGGAAGGTCATATCACGAATAAATTCTCTGTGTCAATCTTTCTGAAGCAGTCTCATGTGTTGTACATATGCCTTTTTGTGCTCTTTCCCTTTCTTTTTCTTTCTTTCTGTTATGTTTTGACACCAGCCACAAAAGCCACCAAGCAACCACAAAAGTCACTCACTTCTCCCCTCCCTCGCCACCTCGTCTCAGCTGGGCAGAAGAGAGAGAAAAAAACATTAACAAAGGGTTCACAAGTGAGATAAGGACTCAGAGATAAGGAGATAATACTCCAAGGGCAAAAAAGGCTCAACTTAAAAGGTGAATTTATTACTAACAAAGTCAGAGGAGGATAATGAGAAGTAAAATAAGTCCTTAAATCACCGTCTCCTCCCCAGCTCCTCTCTCTGACAGCACAGGGAGACAGCTCATGGGCGTTTGCTCAGTTCATCACCAAGATTTTCTTCCACTGCTCCAGGAGAGGAATCCTTCCCCTGTGAGACCCTGGGGTCCCTCCCACAGGAGAGGGACCAGTTCTCCGGGGACTGCCCTGGCGTGAGTGCTCTCTCATGAGCAGCAGCCACACCGCACCTGCTGTGGGCTGAACTCCCCCAAGGGCAGACACTCCTCCCAAAACTGCTGTGATGTGGATTACTTTTCCACAGGGTGCAGTGCTCCAAGAACAGGATGCTCCAGCCTGGAAGCAGGGGCCCTCTCCCCCCGGGTTTCCCACTGGATCACAGCCTCCTCCAGGCATCCACCCGCTCCGGCCTGGGCACCTCCCTCATGGGCTGCGGGTGGATCTCTGCATCCCCGTGGATCCCCACAAGCCACACGTGGATCTCTGCATCCCCTGTGGATCCCCAGGGGCTGTGGGTAGATCTCTGCATCTCCATGGATCCCCACAGGCTATGAGTGGATCTCTGCATCCCCCATGGATCCCCACAGGCTGTGGGTGGATCTCTGCATCCCCGTGGATCCCCACAGGCTGTGGGGGATCTCTGCATCCCCCATGGATCCCCACAGGCTGTGGGTGGATCTCTGCATCCCCCATGGATCCCCATAGGCTGCCGGGGCACAGCTGTTTCACCACTGTCTCACCACCTCCTGCAGAGGAATCTTGGTTCCAGCACGTGGAGTACCTCCTCCTCCTCCTCCTCCTTCTCCACTGGCCTTGGTGTTACCATGTTGTTTTCCCTCACATGTTCTCAGCTCCTCCTCTTCTCTGATTAGAAGAAAAAATCTGTGCCCCTTTAGTTTTGATTTTCTTCCTAAGTATGTTAATCACAGAGGTGTTACCATCATCTCTAATTGCCAGCCTCGGACAGCAGCATGTCCATCTTCAGAGCCATCAGGCATTGGCTCTGCTGGACATGGTGGAAGTTTTCAGCAGCTTCTCACAGAAACCACCTCTGTGGCCCCCCCTGCTACCAAAAACCAGGCCCCACAAAAACCAACCCGGTTTCCTGATTTCTTAAGGATCATTGGGGATGGGGCTGAAACACAGTCTGATTTCTAATGCACCTCCAGAGAACTCCTGGATGAATTGCCTTTTTGTCAACAGAATTTTGTTTCTCCTGCACATCATTTATGGCACTTGTCTGCCATTGTCACTGTAACTTTGGAATGGATTCTACCAGACCCCACATCTGTCATCACTTCCTTCAAATTAATTTACTCAGGAAATTCAGACATCCATGTTGTTTACATATATAGTTATATAGGTGAGACCTCTCTTACAGATCTCATTTGCTTGTGTATTAATGTGATTAGAAATCTTTTGCTATCCAAATACCATAAAAAATACACCAAAATTTTCAGAAGGGATTTTTTAGAAAATTTTGTTTATTGATGTTCTTTGAAAAATTTATGGACATACTAGCTTCTCAGAATTTTGTCTGTTAGAGATGCTAAAGAAGAAGCTTTTTGCCACCCACATCTCCTCCCAAATGCTGTACTTACATGTGAAGAGACTTCCCCTTCCTGAAGATATCTTACATACAAAGACTAAGCAAAGAAATATTAGAAATGGAAAGTGTAAGTCCAGTGGGGAATGGCTAAAGGAGCTTGGGGTTTTTTATCCTGGAGAAAAGGAGGCTCAGGGGAGACCTTTTCACCTCCTGAAATTTCCTGAAAGGAGGTTGTAGCCAAGAGGGAGTCGGTCTCTTCTCCCAGGTGACAAGTGGCAGGACAAGAGAAAACATCTTTGAGACGCACCAGGAAAGGTTCAGGTTGGATATTAGGAAAAAGTTCTTCACCAGAAGGGTGATCAGGCATTGGAACCATTCCAAGATGCCCAGGAAAGTGGTGGAAGTCACCATCCCTGAAAATATTAAAAAACACGGGGATATGGCACTTGGGTACGTGGCTTAGTGGTAGACTTGGCGGTGCTGGGCTAACAGTTGGAATTGATGATCTTGCGGGTCTTTTGCAACCTAAAGGATTTTATGATTCTATGAAAAAGTACTCAATTTGGACTGAATTAAAATTTATTACTCAAAATAATATTTTTAAAAAACATGGATAGTTAAAATGAGGTTCCTAGAAACAATAAGACTAAACACTGAATCTTTAGATCTCCTTCAAAGCATTTTCCTGGTTTTGTAATATCTGAGCTGAAGTTCCCACATGCAATAAAACTCCTTTTCTCTGTATTTTACTGTAGAATCATCAGAAATAAAATCAACAAGCCAAAGCATCTCTATTTCCACATTTTTTTCAGGGTTCAAAACTAGTAGAACACAAGATGCCTCTTCAAGTTCTGTTGATAACTCTAAGCAAAGAAAGAAAGTTCTGCCAAACTGAAAGGAATTGCTGATTTCTATTGCAATCAGTAAATACAAACTGGACAGCTGATACCAACCAAAAAGCCAGCCCACACCTTGCCTTTGCTAGGCCAGTTAACTCAAATGTGTTAACTCCCCAAAACCTTTCTTCCCACTCCAAGGAAATAATGTATGAGATTGCAGTGTGGACTTTAGTACCTTCAACTTTAGAATGTTGCCTGGTATGGAATTTAAACAGGAAGGAGGAACTTACACCAAAGCAAGGCATGATAAAAAAAAATATCCCAGAATTTAAAACATGAAATGAAAAAAATCTTTCTTTGTCAAGGGCGTTTGCTACTTACCAAAAAGAGAAGACTCTAGTGAAATGAAAAGTACCCCTTAGACCAGAATCAGAAAATCAAATCCATAGCATATGTTGTTTGTAACATGGAATAGTTGTGATTTGCAGCTAAGAATGTCAGAAGAAAAAGGAATCAAAGCATATAGCAGATCTTTTCATATGAAACACAACTTCATATATCTTCCAGTGAATTATTGCACTTACCTGCTGTTTCCTATCCAACCTGGCTGTCATGTCCCTATGTGGGTTTCTGCATGGCCCTTTAAACAGACACTTTGGACATGGTGTCATCTGTCAATGTGGCCGTTCTGTGTTTGGCTCTTGTGAGAGATGTGGCTCACAATGAGGTGTGGGAACAGCCTTGGGGGCAGGTGTTCTCACCTGGGAGCTGGAGGATGATAACTCTGGGAGGGTGCAGCTCAGAGACACATCCCACGCTTATGGGAGTTCACAGGTGTATGGAGGGGGATTAGGATGACAGCAGCCGCATTTTCAAAAGATGCCTCTGTAATGTCACATCTGCAGTCAGCATAATTAATTCCATTAACTTCAAAGATACCAGGCAGGCTGCTTTACTTGGTCGTCTGGCTGCTTAGATGAAAGAGGTAATGCTATGTCTGTTTCTTTCTGTACTCTGTGTCTACATTTCTCACTAACACAAAAAATTAAAGCTGTATTTCCAATAAATGTCACCTTACATCAATCACAGCTAACATTACCCTGTACCCCTGTGATTAATTCAGACACATGCATGCAATTTTTTGTCTTGGAAGGTTCTGTTCATTGCACAGTAACTTATAACCTGAATTTTAGGTAGCCCAAACCATATGGGAAGTCAGCAAGCACTGCAGTATGCTTCACTACTTGCAGAGTTCAGCAGTTAATTCTGCCTGGCTTACAAACACCTTTGTCATTCCCTAAAGTGCTTCCTCTGCCATCCGCCTTCACAAATTAGGAAGATCAGCACATTGAGTTAATTCAGACACATATTTTAAAAGCCCAGTATAATTTTCAATGATAAAATAATAAACCTGTATTACACTTTAAATTCAGGCAATTGCATAAATTGTTATTGCTCCTCTTTAGAGCCTTGCATTCTCTTCATATAGCAGGAACCTGTTACCTCTGCAGGACCAGTAGATAATATAAAGTCCCCGTGTAAAAGAAGCTCCCAGCCTGAGTAGTCTTTGGCTGGTTTACAGGCTGTACAGGAAGTTTGTATTCGTACACCTGCACCCCTGTTCTCAGCTTCAGAAACAGCTCAAGTGCACTGTTCTCATGTCAGTGTCACCCTGATGCCAACACAAGCTCTTCCAGGTACTTCAATAGTCATTCTACAGTGGTGTCCTTCTTTAATTTCCAAGTTGAAAGGTCTGGGTCTAACTTTCTCCAGCTTTTTTTCTCTCGCTGGACTTTGCTCCCTAGAGCTGTGGTACTAAGAAACAACTGAATATTGATCTCTCCCAGTTAATTCTCCAGGATAATCTCTTTTTTACCCTTTTTGCCAAAGCATTTTCCACAGAGATTGCCTCTCCTCTGAAGGACCAACACGCCTTTCAGACACCCTGGTTTTCTAGGCAGGAATGCCTCTTCTCCCTCTTGCCTTGATATATAACTGGCATTTAGCTATACTCATGCACTTTGAGAAAAGTGCTCTCTTGCCCCAGCCCCTAGTGTTTGTTGGCCTCCCTGCTAACCTCTGTCATGCCTGTGGTTTACCAGAAGTGAGTGTGTATCTGCTTGCAGATACTGATGATGATGCTGAGTACCTGGGCCAGTCCATGAGGAAGATATATGTCCCCATTCAGTGACCTTCCTGCTGACAGGAACTTGAAGTCTGTCAACAAGCCAGTTATTTTTCTTTCCAGCCTGTGCTTTTTTCTTTTCTGTAATTTTACATTTTTAAGCAAAGTATTGTCATCTCCTGAAGCCTAAAGTGCATGACTATTATATCAGAGAAGTTATCTTTCATCATTAAATATGTCATCTTAATGAAGAATGAAATCATTATTTATTTGATGAGATTTTTGTTATCAGAGACATTGTGCTAAGTAACACTGACAATATTCCTATAATTTAGGGTTTTAAAATCAAACCCTTACATTGGCTTTTCTGGTATTTTAACTACAATCTATATCAGGCTGGACAGTGAAAAAAATGGATGGAGAAAACAGAGAGGAGGTTGTCCTCTCCCATCCACTATTAGGAACTTTGTTCTGTACAGTGTTGCCCAAGGTGATCCCAATCCATTTATAAGAACTGAGGAAATTTTGAAAAATAGCCCAGGAATAATACAGAAATTATTTCCCCCAAAGTAGATGAAGATAGATGAAAGAGTAACTTTTTCTCCTTTCTTAAGATGAAATCCAGAGCACTGAACTGATAGAATACATTCTATTTGAAAGTTGCTAAGAAAATCCCCAAATTGAATCATTAATGAATAATATTGATTTCTATTTGTTTATTTAGATGTATTACTGTAGAACAGTTTATTGGAAGGAACCCTGCTTTCACTCAAATATTTATTTTTCAGAGCTCAAATACTTTCAATAACTCTGCTTACCTGCTTTTTTTTTCAAAGCAAGAACTCTGCACATTTCTGGACCGCTTGGCTGTTCTCAATTTTAAGTATAATGTATCTTTAATAAGTCAAGAATTTAAGCATTCAGTTGAATTTTTCAGGTGTCCTGTTGGGAAATACGACTTTTCACCCCACCAAATTTACCAGAAGGTCCCTGGTCAGTAATGGTGCATGTTGCACTTGAGGGTCAGTCCCCTGAGGATCTGGGTTGACTGGGTCCCAGACATCTTGAGAGCCCAACTGACTGACCCCACTGGAATATCAGTGCTGCAGGACATTATTGGGCATCAGGGCCTCTGAGCCAGCCTTGGAATGCTGGATGAGCATCTGAGGTGGAGTGATGTCAGCATCTGGGGGAAGGCCACAAGGCATTCTCCACTGGTTGACAGCTGTGACCATGGTCAGAGCTGACCTCAGTCCCACAGTTGCAAGCACAGACAGATTCAGATAGGGCAGTGTGGGCCCTGTTCCCCATCTCTCTCCTAGGACCCTGGTTTGGACCTGGCATGCTGACCCTGGAGGCTGGCAGGTGGCCTTAGTCATTACTCATCTTAGAGGCTGATAAGGGCTGTCAGCAAGTCAGAGCTGGACATTTCAGCTTATGTCACAGCTGATTTTACTTTATTTCCTCCTAACCAATGGGAGCCAATGAACCACCACAGTGTGTGACAACCCTGTAGATGTGGTGAAGGCAAAGCATGCAACATAATACAGGAACAAGGAAGTGTTTTATTCAATGTGAAGTACTTTGCTCTGAGATATTGACGTGCCCTGATCACCATGTGCCTTGTTCCTCCCTCACTCAATGCTTTCTCTCCTTCCATGGGCAGAGGCATGTAAAAGAAGCAGAAAAGCATGTTGACTGTGTACAACAGAGCTGTGTCTCATATCAGCTTAACCCTGTCTAGTCAAGTCTGTGGGCACATTTCTGCAGAAAAAGTGGGAATAACTTATGTCAGCTCTTGCACAGTTGCTCTTCTGCACCCTCCTTTCTCTTCTTCCCTCTTGCCCAGTGCATCCAGCTTCTGTATGATCTCAGCAGGCCTATCCACACAACTGACTTTCACCACTGCTGTACCTCCCACAACAGATCAGACTTGGTAGGAGTTTGTCTAAGATGCAGAGTGTAAAAAGACTGGCTACTCTGTGCCTTTTCTGAGGATGTGTTTCAGAATTGTCATGTCACATTATGGAAGCCTCTAGGAATGGTGAGCATTCTCATTATTACACTAGACCTGATCAGCTGGTCTAGGATATGAATTCAATAGCAATCATTTTTCTTCCCTGCTCTTCTGAAGGACCCATCTCAAATCAATGGTAGGGACTCTCCCAATAATCATGAAAAAAGAGGATGTGGAGAATTACATGTCAGTAAGCTTGGAAATTAATCAAATGATGAACTATTCAGAAAGTACCTGAAAGATAAAGAAAGTTAAGGAGGGAGTGAGGATTTGTAAAGAGCAAATTTTGTTACAAAAAAATCTAATTTTCTTCTGCAGCAGAAAAGCATATCTAGAACTAATCTGTAAAACTTGACTTTGGGAACTCTTTTGATTTGATCTCATATGACATTCTTATATGCCAGCAAAAGAAATACAGCATGGATTAAATCACTCGATGGTGAATCCAAAACATGTTCTGTACCTACACTGAGAAATATTTCAATGGCAGAATGTAAAGTATCAACAAGGGCTCTTCCAGAGGTCTTTCTGTTCCAATTCTGCTTGCACTGCTGATCCCAATCACACACTTACAGAGGACACAATGGGTTGGAACACAAGTTTGAAGTTCAAAGTTCCTTGGCAGTGTAGAGAAAGGGCATGAAAACCATGGACAACTGCAAGGGAATGCTCCAAGGGATGAGCAGCCAGCTGCTTGGGCACAGTGCATTTAACAAGTAGCCAGGTTGCTGTTTTGGAGAAGGATCATGAGCAGAACACAACAATGCTGTACTGTTATGACAAAGGCAAACAACCTACCATGATCCATAAACACATGTGGAGTTGGCAAAACACCCAATGTATCAGTAGGAACCGAGCAGGAATATCTTGTCCAGTTTTGGGCACTGCGGTTTAATGAAGATGGAGGCCAATGGGGGAATGTCAGAAGAGCAATGTGAGCACATCTGTACTGTGGAAATATTTTACCCTCTAAAATTGGCTGTAGACACACAGTTCCCTGGCCTGTGCTAACTCATCAGGTATGCCCTGCAGCTCTCCAGGAGAGTGCAAGTTCTCCCAGGTCCAACTGGGCCAGTGATGGTTGTCATGGCCTGAAGGGTTATCCAGCCCATGGGTGTATAGAGATCATGACTATGGGTTTGCAGGAGTTTTTAATACTCAGGGACACAAGAGGGTTTATCTTCTAAATTTCTCTATTTTTATTATAGATCACCACAAATGCGATGCAAGGATACATATATCAATAAAGTTTACATATCTATCTCTCCAGCCATTACAAATTACTATCAGCAGTCAATACAGCACCAACCAGTGGTATAGCAACAATCAATTGTATAGCAGCCATCAATATTACAGCAACCAATAGCCACCCATCACTAATGGGTGTAGGGACTATTATAGGTTACTACACTCTCATCACTAGTGAAATAAGCTTATCAACAATTAGCAGCACACATACTTATGACAGATTACTTATATAGATGTATAATACCCATGTCAAATGAGTTAGACAGATTGGAGAAGGGAAACCATCCAACAGGTGGGAGAACAAACCAAACTGACTCCAAAAGTGGCCCAAAGAGTGTCTGGGAAGATAGCAGAGAGGCTCTCTCTTCAGAGATTATCTCACATCACAGAGCTTGCAGCCAGATCCCCAGTGAGAGTCCAAGATCTTGTAAAGAGTTCATGTGGAGAATTTAGCCTGTTTAAGGAAGAAAAAGCCCACAAGTAGCATGCATTGTTCTCAGTTATTTTACTCTCAGTTCTTTTACTCAGTTATTTTTGCATAAAAATTAAGTCATTTTCATATCACAGGGGCATAAGAGGATGTAGACATCATTCCTTCAAGCAGCCAATAGATGTTGCAAAACTTGATTTTTCACATATAACAAATGATAGGTGATGTTTTCTTTTTCCAATAAATTTTTATTCTTTTAGACTCTTTTTCACCTTTTCAGATCATAAATGGTCATTACAGGCCCTTGTTTTTGCACTTTTTGGTGGTATCTCAGAATGTCTCTAGTTTCTAGGCACCCTGGGTGTAATTCAAAGAGACCAGCTGCTGCATTTTTCAAGTATGTTTCTGGTTCTCAGGCCTGGATCCCAGGCTCACAGTTCCCAGGCTGGCAGGAATTTTCTCTGTCAATATATTTCAGCAGGCATTTTGTTCTGTTCAGTAATTTCACCCTTCTAGCCAGGTTGCATTTGAGGCTACTCACATTGCTTGTGTCGAGAAAAAATCTCTGATGTTGTTTGAATTACAGACAAAATGCACGGATTTTATGGCCTTTATCATGGTCTAAAATGCCTGGCACCACTACATGAAGGACAACCACCATTTCTTTTAAAGTTTTAAACATGATGCCTGAGAATTTAATTAGTTGACCTTTATTTTGTTGTGAGAAATAGTGAATACAAGTCCCTATTCACTGCTAGATGCCATTCGTGGCTGTGTACACATAAAGATACACAGGCTCCTTTCTGAGCCTTTTCTTTAAAGATGAAGATATTTTGAACTCTTTAACCTTCACACAAAAGCTATTCCAAGGCTTTGACTGCTCTTGCCTTCATATATAATGTTCTACTTCTGTTTTCCTGGAGGAGGAAAGAATCTGAGCAGCACATAACATTCACAATATGATCATGCAGTGACAGAGGATTATTATTCTGTTTGTTCTCTGTTCCCTTCTCAAGAATTCTTAATGTTCTGTTTACTTTTTTGATGGCTCCTGAGCATGGCATTGAGATTTTATTGTAATTGTCAATGGCAACTCAAAAATCTTTTTTTTCCTGCTTGCTGATAGCTAATTTAGAGCTCATCACTGTTACGCATGGTTAAGAATGTTTATTTCCATGTGCAATACTTCATATTTATCAGCATCTCATCTGCCATTTTTCTCACAATCACTTGGTATTGTGAGCCATCTGCAACTCTTCACAGTTGAATTCCATTTTATTGCCTTAAATAATAGAGTATCATCAGAAAATTTCATTACTTCATTTTTCCAGATGACATATGACCATGTGGGATAACATGAGTTCCAGCACACATCCTTTCGAAGAGCTACAAAGTGCAAAGTCTGTCCATTAACTTAATGATTTAAGGACATAAAATAACAACAAAAAAGAGATTTCCTAATAGGTGAGCAGTTGTTGTGTCTCCATCTTTCCCTGTGATATTTTTTTGCCTTTAGTAGTGCTATGGAGACTCAGATGGAAGAATACCTACAGAGGATATCACTGAATATTTCTAAAGATTCTGCCTTTTACTCTTTTGACTGTTGTATTGGCTCTACATTTGCACAATAGTCTGCTCTGCTCTGTATCAGGGCAAGATCTCACCACCCTATGGGAGCTGCTGGTCCTTCATGTTGTATTGTACTTAGGTTTTCATCATCTGATAGAGAGATGTTTTTCATTTTCATCCTATACTCTACATCAGGAATACCACAGCATGAGAAGCCATTTAGTCATTTCTGTGGGAGCTTCAGGAAAAGTATATTAGAGAAGCTCTGCCACTGAGCTGTGAGGTGCAGAAAGGAACCTCTTGTGCACTAAACTCCTCCTCAGAGAGATGCATCTGATCTTAGCCACAGACTGTCAATGGCTTTAGTAACTTTGTCCTGCAGTCTTTAATGATGGCAAATCAGATATATTAATAAAATATGAATTTTTTATTATGACAGATGATCAGAAAAAATATTTTAATCAGTGTTACTACACAGTATAAAAAGCTAAAACTACTATAGTATAGTGCACTATATCAAACCAATTATATTAAAACTAGCAAAAAGAAACAGTTGTTAGGTAGAAATGGATGTAACTCACCATAGCAGTGCTCATGGGCAGATCCCTTTCTCTTAACCTCAAGGAGTATCTGTGGGGGGCCTCTCCCCTACCCAAGGGAGTAAACTTCAAGCATTCCAAGCAGGAATATCTAGGAAGAACCTAACTCTATGAAAGTGGACTGGCCTTTTATACAGTTAAGTGATTGACTGCCCATCATATGTTTCCAGGAGAGTTTAGCAGTTTATCTGCCAAATATTTGCCTCACTATCAGGATGATAATTTGGGGTTAGTTATCCAGACTGCTTTTAGCATAATTCAAAACAGCAAAACAAGCACATGGCAGCCCCTCTCAATCCACTATTAATAGCTTTGCAAACAGGACATTTTCCAAGCTGCTTGATCCCATTCCAGTGCAGAGCATCTTGCTACAGTCATGCTTTCCCACAGTATTTTCAAACAAATTTTGCAAAATCAGTTGTGCTTTCACATCATGTTTTTAGTTTGCTCCACTATGCCTTAGCACTGATGAGCATGTCTCCATCCCCCCCACTATTCTTTTTCCCGAATAAAGTAAAAGAGTGCATAATAAAGAACTTTCCAGAGGCCATGTTAATGGCTTCCTAACCAGCTAATTTGTAGTCATCAGCTTTTCTCCTTTTCACAAGCCTTTTGCATGCATACAATAACATGTTTTCAACTCAGGGCCCTGGTGTACTGTCAACCATATTCCTGTTTCAATATCTGTTCTAAGACATACACACTTGCAGTTCCTTTCTTTCCTTCAGCATCTGAGGCCAGGCTTCAACAATTTCACTTTTTCCCAGGCATGGTGCCACGGCAGGACACAGTCTCAGTTGCAGCATCAAGAAGTGAAATGCATCATTAGGCCTCTGAAATCCTCCCTGCACAGAGAAGAGGATGCTCTCAGTGGGAGTGCCCAGCCACAAGAGCATTAATTTCTCACTTTCCTTGGGGCAACTGAGGGAGGCTGATATTCATGGTTTTGTTACTTCTCTCTCTTCTTCTCAGTTTGTGGTATTTACAGATCAGGAATGACTGTACATTTATAAAGACACTTGCCTGCCTGACTTCCCCCACTCCATTAGATGGTGCAGGAAAAAAGGTCACATTGAAGCCAGGAACTGGGGTACAAGAAGCAGCACAATTCTGCATCTTTTCCTCATCATGGCTTTCCACCTCTTACTGGTGCCTGAACACACAGAGGGGCAACCAGGATGCCCCAGTGGGCTATTCCCACCTCCAGACAAAGGGGATGGAGGCCACTGGAGACAATGAGGATCACTGTATGGTTTCCAAGGTCCACTTGCTACTGATGAAGCTCTGCCATGGACATTGCGCTACATCAATCCTTTGCTTTGCCTAAATCCTTCTAGGAAACTTTGGGAATTCGCTTTATCTATTTGCTGACCAAAATCTGCACTTGCATCACTAAGGGAAGATGGAGTATGCATTCCTTTCCACAGAGCAGATATACTTGAGCTCATGTTCTGTAGGGAGGACATTAGATTGAGTGATGACTTCAGTGTAAAAGTCAGAGGAACAAAGCTAAGTTAATTGTGGTGTTTGTTTGGGATATCTGCTGAAGGCATTTGTAGTGGATGAATCCCTCTTCCCTGACAAACCAGAGTCAGAGTGAAGCTCCCACAGGGACTTGTTGTAGGGACTGGTGTTCTTCATGTTTGGTGTGGTGAGAAAAGCCCTCAGCATACAGACATCTCCCTCTTTTCCAGATGATGACTGAGATGGCATTGCAAAGGGGAGCAGGATGAAGTGTGGATCAAACAGAAATCTTTCACTGAGTGAAGCTATGCAAGGAATAAATCACAAGGAGAGACTTATGGCTGGATATAGAAAAGAACAATTCAGAAAGAGGTCTGGCAAAATCTCTGTAATTAGCCACCTGAGATAGCACTGGCTCACACCTGTGACAGAGAAGTTACTCAGACCCCTTCATGCATCTTTCTGAAGTTTATCCTGTTTTCTAAGCTTCTCAGTTGAGCCAGTCATTGCAACAGAGAGTCACTGCAGTTAAAAAGATTTGGTCATGATAGTTAATGTGTCTTGTAACATGATAATTCTTGCCCCACTGCCCCAGCAACACTGTGTTAATTGAAGCTTGTGGGTCCTATCTTGTAGCAAAGCAAAATACACAAGCAGCTAAAATAGTATATTTTTTTGGTTTTGCCTATTTAGAGAGAATGGAGTAGGTGCTACATAGGCAAAACATAAGTGAGGAAGGTTCAATTACCACTCTCAAACCCACTAAGCCAAATAATTATTTGCCACAGCAAACTGCTTTAGTAGGTCTTTACCCCTTGACACTTCCCCATTCCAGTCTCCTGACTACTCAGCATAGCTCATCTCTAGCTCTCTACAATTTACAGTTCTTTGCATTAGACTACATGGTCCTGTGTTGTCAGATTTGCTCTCTTCCCTTCTCACCCCTGCAGTTAACAACAAAGACTGTCTCCATTCTCTGTATTACCTTTATATCTGCCATAATTTATTGGCTCAGAGATAATACAAACAGCTGGAATAATCAGACAACCAAAATGTTACATGGAGCAATTATATATCTTTTAAAAGTACACAAGAGAACAGAGTATAACTTATATTTCCAGTGAAATATGTACGACAGTGGAACAACTTGAATATGGATCATCAAATACTTAATACATGAAGATCACAGTAATTTCTTGTAAGTAAAAATGCAGAGGAGAGAAAGAATGAATTCCCAAGACAGCAAGGAGGAGGAGGAGCA
Source organism: Peucedramus taeniatus (assembly GCA_013400575.1). NCBI lineage: Eukaryota > Metazoa > Chordata > Aves > Passeriformes > Fringillidae > Peucedramus > Peucedramus taeniatus. The sequence goes on from WBNO01029807.1 coordinate 477,801, forward strand.
GTAGGTATATGCTGAAATGGCAGTGACATACTCTGTTCCCACTGACAACCCAGCCCATGGGCTCTGGCTGTGTTTCCTGGGTGAGGTGTGCAGAGAAGAATTCATTCCTCTCCCTGGTAATCGAGACACCAGAACAATGAGAGTCCCTTCTCAGACAGCTCTCCTGAGTCGGTGCAGTGGGAACTGCTGCAGGCAACAAGCCCTTTTCATTTCCTGCTCATTCACTGCTCCCTCTGTCACAGCTCTTTAAGTGTCTCGTTTCCTAAGCCTTTTGACCTGGTGAAACAGAGTAATGAAATTTTTGTGAAAGGCTGACTTAACTCTCAAACATCAGTCACTGGTCATCATTGTGTGAGGTAGAAAAACTTATTACTAGACCTTTCATGGAATCAGGGCACGAACTACAGGTCACCAAAAGCCAGGGTTATTTTTTTATTAGCTGCAAAAGCCTTCAGGTACAACTGTTACAACCAATTCTCTTTGAAGGGGACCATGAGGGCAGCTGACCCCATAGAGAGCTGGAGAGGAGTGTGAAGGGGGTGTGCAGGCTCCAGAAGTTGGTTTCATACATTGCAAACTGGATAGCTTTTATCTGGGAATCTTTTCCTAGAGAGAGAGAGAAGAGTAAAGGGCTGTCCAAAGGAATGTAATCCAATATATAAAAAGTATAGAATTTTTATTCCTTCTTCTAGCTTTTGGGGGAGGATTGGTGGGGGAGTCAGGGTGGGAATTGCACCTCTGAACTAAAGAGAACACTGGAGAATCTTTTAAATAATGTGTTCTACTTCAGCTGGCACAGCCAGAAGAAATGAATCTCTGCTTCATCCCCTCTAATTTCACAAACAGAAACATCCACTAGGGGGAAAATGTCATCTATTTGTGGCTTGGAGCATATCAGAAGAGTGAGAAGTCGGGTCTACCTGTCCATCTGTTGCAGATCACTCTGAATGACAGCAAGACTTGTCTTCTGGTTTACCCCAAGCTGGCAGCTCAGCCCCATGCAGCCAATTCCCATGGCAGGCAGGTGTTCTGCCATCTCCAAGAAAGACCACCAAAGATCCCTGAAGCCTTCTGACCCATTTCCAGCAAGGTCTAGAAGAACAAACTGTGTGTGATAACTAATTTGCATAGAAACCAAGAAACTTAGCTCCAGGGTGGGGAAAACTTACCTTTAAACAGGTATCCCTGTTAAGCCTGGGTGCACACATCCAAAGACATCCCATCAGCTGGATCAAAGCTGGAGCTGTGATTTCTTTCTTTCTTTCTTTCTTTCTTTCTTTCTTTCTTTCTNAATCCAAAACATATCCCCATGCCAGCTGAAGTAAATTAACTCTATCCCAGCCAAAACCTAGCAAAACAGATTTTTCTCTCACTTCTTTCCAGGAGCTCCAGAGATACCAATACGGCAAATAATCAAGATAAGCAATAAATTCTAAAAATATTTATCTTGCAGTTATACACTTACTGAAGGCTTCTTGCTCACTGCTGTTTCTCATGTCCTAGTTTTCTGCAAATTGCCTGGATGCTATCCTAATTTCCTGCTGATAGTAAGAATTAAAGTAGAGATTAAACCTTATTTTAAAAAAGAAATTCTGATATCTATGATACTAAAATAATCTTTCAGGATTGCAGAGAAACTCACAGAACTACTGAAGAATAGAGAAGATTAACAAGCTCTGAAAGAATATTTAAAAATAGTAATAAAATTTGTGTCTGGAGAGAGACAAGAAAACATTCTGCAAAGATTGGGAGACAGATGCAGAGCATCTAATAAACATTTCATTCATAGCACATGAGTGATGAGCTTCCCTGAAAGGTTTGGGCATTTTGGAAGCCAGTACCAGAGCGGGTGTCATGATGAAATTTATTTCTCGTCCTGGGCTCTCACAAAGTGTCTTAGGAGCGTGCCTTCAACATGTTAATTAATCTAATGGGAATTTCAGGCTTTGTGATCTACTTCAAGAGCTATAATAAGGCATCTCTTAACTAGGTTTGAAGAAGACTGGATTATCATGGGAATTGAAATTTCCATGGCATAAGCAGTAAGTCATGATTTTATGCAGGGCACTATAAATCTCAAATACAAGCATGTCTCCATTGAAAGATGTCCTTGAATCTCTCAGCTCAACTAGTGTTTCCTGTTTGGCTTACAAAAACTGACATGCAAGCAAATTACTCGGATGCCACCTGGAGTGTAAGTTTGCAGTGCTCTGATGCAGCAGAGCCAGGTCACTTGGGCAGAGAGCTTGTACCAGGGCTGGGGTCGTGATGTCCATACCTGACTGCTGCTGCATTTGCAGCTTCCCATGGAAAGGCATTCCTCTATGTACCGACAGAATCAAGTCTTGGAGCTTCCTCAGGAAAATTCTGGAATGTGGTGGTACCAGCTGGGATCTGCACTTACCTCAGGCTGCCTAAAAGGAGGTATGCCACCATCAGCTGTGTGCAGACTGGATGCACTGGGAGCCAAAATAATTGCCATACTTACATGGAAGTGTTTCAAAGATCTTTGTGCAGAGTACAGTACTGGGATTAGGCACTAGAAAGGGATAGAGATTCAGAGTTCCAACAAACCTGTGCAGCTGACAGACTTGTACCCCATCAAGCCCAAGTGCTGCTCCCCTGCCCTTTAAATGCTATCAGGGATGTGTGTTCACCAAAGCAATGTTGAAAAGAAGTGTGAACCTGTGATCTGACTCTTCAGCCTTGGTGCCATCTTTTCCAAAGATTAGAAAGGACTTCAGTAGGAATCTGCCACTTCCAATGGGAGCTGCCACAGGATGACTAAGGATGGTTTGAAACAAATATCTGTGGCTAAGAATATTCCCTTTAAGGGGAGAATTGACCATTAACAAACACTCATCACAGGAATGATTCATCCTATACATGGCTAAAACAACAATTAAAAATTGCATTTTGACAACCTTTTTTTCTAAAGCATCTCTAAACCCACACATCCATGCCAGACAAACACAAGAACAACCATCAGCAGGCAAGGGCCATTCATATACAGCCAGGAGAAGGCACACGCTCACATGCCTGCCCACTGTTCAAGACAGGCCTGTTTCTCCACTTTGGAAGGTGCAGAAGGCTATAGCCAACCCAAACCAACACCTAACTCCCTGTATCTTTCAGTAAGAAGAGTCTAACAGATTCTCACAGCCTCTTTGAAGCCAATGGACCATCCAGCCACAATGCAAGGTAGGAGTGTCCTGTGCTCTGTTGTGTGTCCAGCTCATAATCATTGCAGTACACAGGGAGAAGATGAGCTTGTCATTGGCATTATAGTTTAAGCTGACTGACAACACTGATAAATGCTTAATCAAAAAGACTACTTCATAAAGGAGCTGTCAAGATTTCCTACAACTCATCATTTAGAAGCATGAAAATTAATGTTATCTTTTTGTTTCCCTGATACCTCTGGAGATGTAGCTCTTATGGCAGTGCTGCCTATGAAAGCAAAGATCATTTTTTTCTGGTGTTTGCACTTTGTCTATAATGCATTTAGTTTAATTATAAATTTCATCTCAGTGAGAAGCAAAATCTAAAAGCAAAGAGTCATTATTTTGTCTGTACCCATGTACCTTCACTTTTTTTTGCAAATTATGATTACACTCACCTTGACATCTTTCATATGCTGCCAACACCTGTGTTCAGATGGAAAACTGATCCTGTGCTCTTAGAAAAATTCAGCATAACAATTATACTCTTTAAAATAATGTAATAAAAAGGGCCTAGGTGTTTAGCAGGAGTGAAATCAGTGTGATTGCCTCTTTTCAATGAACAGAGTTCAGCCTAATCTAGGTGAGAATCTAGCTCTCTGCAGTGCCCATGCCAGAGGTAATAGCAGAGTCTGCAATGTTTGGAGAAGTGTCTTGATGTTTTAATCTTCAAAAAGAGTGGGATAACCCTGTTTTCTTCACCGAAAGTAATGCTAGCCTGTATGGCCAGTCACTTTTTCAAGCTTCAGCCTTTCTCTTAGATATCTCCATCACTTTTTTTTTTCAGTTGTCTCTCCACTCTTTTCACCAGGCACAGTAACTTTTTTTATCAAAAACCAACTTGCATTTCTTGAGAAGACTCACCCCATCCATTTTTGTTGTTTTCTTTGAAGCCTTATTTTCACATGGCATCTAGAATAAGTCTGCAAAGAAGCCAGTGCTGCAGGTAACACTTTCTCTAACATTTCCATTTTTGGAAATGTTTCAGTTCAAGTTTTTCAATGAATGAAACACCACAACTCAGCTCTAGTGATGTTTCATTTGGTCCTTCCTGCACCCCTTGTTCCTGGAAAAGATCTACTGCATAGACTTTGGAGAGTGTCATTGCAGAAAGTTATCCTGGGCTGGCGAAGCAGCAGGGAGAGCACATTTTTCTCTCAGCAAAAATTTATTTGTTTCCCCCAATACCATATGCTTTATTTCATTTTTCAGTGCAAGAGAATGTGTTTTTAGATCCTCTGATTTAATTTTAATTTTAGAGCCTCTAAGGTCTATTGTGTTTGTGTGAATGTATAGTGACTTATCAGATCTGTTCCCTTCTTACACGGAAACTGCACTCACAAGCTTCCTGGAGTGCTCCTGAAAGTTAACAAATTCAAGTACAGTTACTGCAAACAAATAAGAAATTATAATAATGAAAATAATAACCTACCTTACTCAAAGGCCAATAATCTCTGTTCCAGGAGGACTAGCAAGAAGTTGAGGTTACACAAGAAACCTTGAGTTCTCAATCATATTATTAAACTGAATTAAGTGGCCTGAGGAACCCTAGAGTAACTCCCAGTAAAGATATCCTTATTTACATTTGACCAGCTCTGAATGAGGCTGCAGATTATATTCCTAATATAAGTATAATATGGAAATAGAAGCTTCATTAACTTCATTTCCTGATAAGGGTGTCCTTTAAGCCAGTGGCAGAAAACTTAATAAAGCCCAGTAAAGTTAATAAACCCAAACTTAATAAAACCTATTAGGTAAGAGACTTGACATATTTTCTTAATGAGTATCTTAATAAATCCCTAAGTCTGATGGTATGAAACAGCAAAGAAATGTATTTTTCTAGTAGAGCGTTCCCAAGATCTTTCATGCAAATAGAAATACAATGTAAAGTGGCAATTAATGTCAACATTGGACAAGATGCAGCAGAAACAAAGAGAAGCATAGTTCTGCTCCAGAACACTTCTACTATCTGAAAGTAATGTCAGGCAGCATAAGGTGATTCTTTTTACCATTCTTTATATTATAAGACAAAGCTGTTCTAAGAGTTGTGGGTGTTGGTAGACAAGGAGCTGGACGAGAGCCAGCAATGTGTGCTCGCAGCCCTGGAAGCCAACGTGTCCTCAGCTGCATCAGAAGTGGTGTCGAGGAAGGGATTAATTCCCTCAACTCCACTCGCATGAGACCTCACCTGGAGTTCTGCCGCCAGCACTGGGGACTTAGCATGAGAAAGACAAAGGGACATAGGAGCACCTCTCCTATGAGGACAGCCTGAGAGAGTTGGGGCTGTTTAGCTGGAGAGGAGAAGGCTCTGGGATGACATGCTCTCAGCCTTTCAACACCCTAAGCAGCTGAAATGAGAGCTGGACTTTTTACAATGGCCTGTAGTTCTAGGACAAGGGGGAATGGCTTCACCCTGAAAAAACACAGGTTTAAATGAGAAGTCATGAAGAGATTCTTCATTACTGTGAGGCACTGGAACAGGTTGCTCAGAGGATTTCTTTACTTCTTCGTGTGTTCAAGTCATGAGATTGCTGATGTGCCAGCACAACTCGTACTAGCCTTGTCTGCCTGAGCAGAAAGAAACCAGACTGCAGACTTGTAGAATTTGCAGTCTCTGGGCACTTCATTGAGTGCAGTGCTCTGAGATGTCTTGCAACACTTTTCTCTATAGATTTTCCAGTGAGTATCAGGGACCTTCCAATTTGTGCTAAGTGCTACATTAAAAAAGATTTAAACTAATGGGATATTACTGTACTCCATACCTTTTCATGCTAAATGCACAGTGAAAGATCTGTTTTGATACATGTAATCTGTGAAAAATACCTACTCAAATGCAGTATTTCATAGTGTTTAATATTATAATACACAGATCACTTGCAAGATAATGCAATATAAGAAGCAGTTTTGTATAATAATATATAACAGAACTGTAGCCAACAGGATAGAAAAAGAAATTGAAGTTTTAAATGAGGGATGGCATAAACATGTAAAGAAAACCTTTCCTATAAACAGTCTTTTGTCAGTTGTCTATACTGTTTATGCTTTAAATAATATTATTAATAGTAAGTCAAACATGGAACAAAGTGTGAGGTGCATTATGAATCCGAATCAAACAATGCCAAGCAGAAGAAATTGAAGTTAGTGTGACATTCTGCCTCCTGCAGCACTTCTACATTCCTGTATCTGCATCCAGCTCACAATGTTTGTAATGAGGATGGAAAAGAGCCACAGACTTGGTGGATTGGATTGATGACCTCAAGTGCAATAACTCTACACAAAAGCAACATCTCCTTCAATTGTGAGCTGCAATTGATTCTTAGACGGCCAAAACTGTTGTGTAACAGATACTCAAAGTGGTATGGATGTTGAAGCAAAGGTCACTCACAGTTTCTTTTCAGTGAGCCAGACACAAAGCCCACCGATGCCAACATATCACAGGAGAGCTTTCACAACATGCCTCTGTATTTTTCCATTAATTAATCAACCTTATGCAGCTGAGTTTCACAGCCAATAACTGTTAGATGTATCCAATTATTCTAATACAATTGCTTGGAGCCCTTTGTTTTTACAGGCAGTGCTGACTGCAGCTTTTCATTGCTCTTTCTGTGGCCTCCTCTCTCCCCTGCTCCCTCCACAGCCCCCTGGTGCTGCATTCACAGCTCCACTGCTGCTGCAGGTCAGTGGTGGCAGAAATGGGAGATTCAAAAATCTCTGCCAAGCTCTTTGGGTTTGCACACCTGTTGCCAGTCCAGTGTTGCCCATGGGAGCAAACTGGACCTGGGATGAGGTTCTCAGTGAGATTTTTGGTGGTGCAGCCTCTGGTGTTGTTTGTTTGGTCACTGGAAGATAACCTTTTCTAATGCTTGAAAATTGACACAAAAGGAAGTGGATAAAATGCTTACTCGTGGGTTTTCTTCTAACTAAGAAGCAACAGATGTCATCTATTTTGTCTGTCATGATTTATTAGCTGTAAGTTTTGTGCAATTCAGTATTCACATTTGTCAGTCTTCAGTTGAGTCCATATTTATGTAGAGGCCATTCATCAGCAATTTAAAAGCATAGTGTATAAAATTAGAAAATACATCAAACACAGAAAAACATTGAATTTGGAACACGTTTTCACTTTCTGACCTTTTTTCTTCTAAATTTCCTTCTAAATGCTATTTCAAGAGAGCTCAGACATTGACATTAATGCAAATTTTCTTTTAATAGGTAAATTATTTTTCACTGTTTTTCATAGCAGATTATACAGCCTCTGGAAAAGGAAAGCAAAGCATGTTTCAGATGAAATAAACTGCACTATCTCTGTGCACAGCAATACAAGATATTTACATTCTATACAGATGGCTGAATGCATAGATACATTACTTTACAAAGCAATAAATAATATTCATAGAGATATCAAATTTACACACATTTTATGAAATATGTACAATCTTGTAGTTTGTAACTAAGCTTTTGCACACATGCACTTGGAAACTGAAATGAAGTGGGCTGTGTCTTCAGTTGTCCTCAGGGTGCACTGCTAATAAAGCTGTGGCTTTATTCTCATTTATTCTCATCTTGCTGTTCTAATATTTATAAAAAGCAAATACTGTGTGGTCTCTTTAAGACATTTTTAAGTGCATGTCATGGTAATGGATTGCCACCCTTCCTGAATCGATTCCTGGCTTGTTCTAGATTGTCAGCAACTGGTCCTGAATGCACATTCAGAATGATTAGAAGTGCTCAATGATTTTTCCTCCAGGAACAAACAACCAAATTTGAAATGCCCACCTGGAATTTAATGCTCACCACTCCTTCAAAGGGCTCCACTTCTTGAAAAGAGGTGAGTTCTGCCTGGAGACTGCTAACTGCTGAGTGAGGGCATAACATTAGAGTGTTTTTCAACCTAGACTCTGTCCCTCAGATGGTACTGTGCAGCTTGCCTCTTCCCTGAAATGCAACACTACACTTACAGGGAGAAACACACATGCTTTTCCCAAGTTTCCTTTTGGTCATCAATAAATTATGGTTTTTTTCCTACAGATTTTCCCTTTCATGGCACATATGAGTGTGTATCAGATCAAGGATCATATCTCTTGCTCTTTACCTTCAGCCTCTGGGATAGATAGCAAAAGTGTAAGCACTGTAGGCATGAGGTTGCTTGAGAACTTTCTGGATTTGCTATTGCCTTCTTCTGAATGTATCTATGGCAATAAGACATTTTCATTCTGACTTTTCCTCCCTATTCAGTCTGCTACATGAGTAACCACATGGCACAGGGGAGACAGGCCATGAGTTAGACTTCTGGTCTAACAGAGCTTGAGCAAGTTGTCTAAAGTCGTCCCACAGGGTCCCTGTGGCCATTGGGAGTGTTTTCACAGCCAATTCCCCTTATCATGTCAGTGGGGAGTTTGACAACCCCAGAGGGACAAATGAGCAAAGACCTGAACCACCATCTGAAGAGGTCTCCTATGTGCCTCATTAAGGTGACTTATGGGGAGTAGAAGATCCCTTCTCCTTGTTAAACCCTCCTAAGAGCTGGCCTAAGGTGACATGAGAGTGGTGACAGGGCAGCAGCTGGTAAGAATAGAATAATGGGGCATCAGGTGCATCCTTCTGCAAGGAGACAGGGCTGGACAGAGAGGGGCCCTGGGCAGAGAGACTCAGATCAGTGTGGTGGGACTTGGCTGGACAGACATCAGCCATTTAAAAGTTAAGCATTCAGCCCATGTGCTCAGCTGGAGTTGGTCTGGGAGATGAGAAATGGGGCCTGGCCTCATGCAAAGGGAGCTGTCCTAGACAGGGGGTACGATGTGCCCTGGATGTGCCTGTCCATCTCCATGGATTGGTGAGCACAAGGTGGATGCTCAGCGAGGCTGGGTGCCTGCTTTTATCAGTGCTATAGGCAGGAGAGGGGCACCCCACACCTTTGGAACTATGCTCCACTTTGTTGCTGACCTCCAGGGCCAGTGGGCCACCCATTTCTACCTGCTTTGATTTGGGTTTAGGCAATCATAAAACACAGATAGAAACATCACCTGTTTTTTTTTTCTTTTTTAAAAATTTGTTTAACTCTTTGAAACGTTTTGGACAAGAAGACTTGCTCAATGGACAGGTGTTATAGTCTTCCTTCTCTGCCTCAGTGCAGAGCCTGCTGTCAAATCCACCAACACTAAAACCCAGCTGCAGAGGGATGTTGGTGTGGATAATACACTGTCTGACTCTGCAGCTGGAGGTGCTGACACAAAGCCCAGATCCATTCACTTCAAAGCAGCACACTGGGTGGACCTGACTTGCCTGGAAAACACAGAGTAGCACTTAGAAAGAGATGTTCAGCATAAGGCAGGCAATTTGCCAGTAAGTGTAATTAATTTACATTAATATAGATTCAGTCTTTTATTTCAAAAGAATTCTAGAATTGATTCTCTTTAATTCATATCCACTTACAGTGAAACAGTCAAGCTAATCACAGAAATCATTTGAAGTAGCTATTTCCATAAACAAGCAATTAGGCACTTATAAAATGACTTTTAGATGTGATTTTAATATAAAATGAGACATAGTCTTCATTGATAATCTTAGCATTAAGCAGAATGTTATTCAGTCTCTATTCTTTAAAGATTTTACAATTGCTGTGCTCAATTATTATGAAGTAATAAAGACAATATTAATCCAGCTGGCCAGCAGGGAGGGACTTTCCAAGGGGGGACTCTTTCCAAAGGGAAGTGTTTTATCCCTTTTGTGGCATGACCTGCACAGCTGCCCTGCCTGTGTGAGGACTCATGAGTTAACTGTGAATCCTCATGCAACTCCACCAATTTCAAGGTGCTGAGCCTTTCAAGGTAGCCTGTACAATTAAACTTCAGGCTACCTAGGAAAGCTCTTACAATGGAGAAATAAGTTATAGGAGATCTGCAGCCTGGGCCCAAGTAACAGCACCTGGGGTGCCTGAAGCATGATTTGGAGATGTGTAGTGCCTCTTCTTCCAGGGGAGCAGGAGGAGGCTGTCCAGCTGCCTACAGCCCCAGCTACAGGCAGGATGGCAGGGGTGGAACTCTGCCAGCCCTTCTGGGAGGAGAGAGGGGTCAGGGCAAGGTGGTCTGACCAGAAGGAGTGTGTGAGCACCAGGCTGGCCCAGGGCTGCTGGCTCTGGGGAGGGTCTGGCTGCAGAGGTGCATGTGAGATGTATAACCCTGCAAGAAACACCCTGTGCCAGGGAGGGCTGCAGGAACAGCAGCTGGTCCAGCCCATCTGCTGAGCCTCCTGCAGGCTGGCTGAACTCACCTGGGAGGGGGGTCTGTAGCTATCCAAGCTAAAAATACATGTTACAGCCAAACAACAACTTTTCTGTTCCTAAATAAATACCAATTTACAGAAGCCCCAAATCAGCTAAAATCAGAAATCCTCCATCCATGATTTCAGGGTTAAAAGACAATACCACATATAAAGATTGTGTCTTAAAAATTAAAAAAAAAAAAAAAAAGAAGTGAGGGTAGCACAAACATTTCAGTAAGGTGCAGAAAACTCTCAGGTTTGAACAATGCCATCTAAATATTTCCTTGCATCCCTGAACTGCTGCCATCTTTTTCTTGGAAAGGGCAGCTTCAGAAATCTCTAATGATTTATGGTGAATGATAGAGGCCCATCACCTGCTGTGGTTTCCTAGGATGGCGAGGATAAGCTACCCTGTTATCATAGTCCAGCACTAACAATGAGCAGTTAACATTCAGGGGATTTCTCACTGCTCAGATAAGCAGCACTGAGCTTCTTGCCTTTAAAGAAGGCTGAAAGGCAGGGATTTTTTCCCCCAACGGAATACACACAGATGGTTTTCTGCTGTAAAAAAAAAGTGTATTTTGTCAGAAAAATGAAGAAGAAGGTATATTATTTCTGTCAAACCATGCATAAAAGTATTATCTTTCTGGGTTTTAACTATAACATTCATTCCATATAAATCAAGCTATTTGGGAGAATCAGGATTACACATATCAGTAACAGGTTTCCTGCTTTCTTGTTAGGTGAATAGAGATGCTTTGAATTTTTGTTCTTTATTTAAAACAAAGAAAAACTCATTACCCTATGTATAATTTGGTGGATGTTTAAAAATAACTATTTGAGTTCAACAAATATTTTCATAAATAAATATTTGTGTTTAAAACTAAAGCTCTTCCTTTCCACTATCTGATATTTTTTCTTTCTGGCACGTATTGTTGCCATGCAGCAGAATCATACACTTTTGATTTTTCATATTTAAACATATTCTAAAAGGCAATATTTGGAAATACTGCAAGAAAAATACCTTTTGTAGACAGTGGAGAGGAATCTGAATTGTTTACCTGGTGTCAGTATTAGCAAGTTTCTATAGTTTTTGGTCCTTTGTGGTGGTTTTTCAAACCTAGAATAAATAGTTTTAGAGTCAAATTGCACAGAATAATCCCAAATTAAAGCAAGAACAGCTGAAAGCTGTGATTTACTTGGTGTCTTCATCTCCCACCAGGTTCAGGAAGGGAATTCAGGAATTTCAGAAAAAAAATTAAATTCCTAATGAAGAACAATGTTTTATCCTATTTAATTTCTCCTGAGCAAGCATGGACATAACTCAATATAGAATCAAAAAGATGGTTTGGTTTGGAAGGAACCATACAGACCATCTAGTTCCAACCCCCCTCTCATGGGCCTGGACACCTTCCATTAGAGCAGGCAGCTCAGAGCCCCATCCAGCCTGGCCTTGAACACTTCCAGGAATGGGGTATTCACAACTTCTCTGGACATCCAGTGCCTCACCACTCTCACAGTAAATAATTTCTTCTGTATGTCTAAACCTAAATTTCTGTCTTTCAGTCTGAACCCAATGCTCCTTGTCCTATCACTACAGCTCCTGATGAAGAGTGCTTGTCCAGCTTCAGTGTAGTCCCCCTTCAGATTCTGGATCTATCCCTGTTTAACATTAGTTTTGCATTTCACACCAGTCCAGCCATGTCTTTTTTTAGTGCCTCTCTGCCCAGTAGCCCCTGTGACCCAGGAGTAAAGCACAGCTGCACTGTGGGAACAGCAATACTGCCCCGCTGTGCCACACACACATCCTGACCCAGGGACCATTTTTCCCACATGCCCACCCTGCAGACAGCTGAAATGACACAACTGCCATGTGTCACACAGGACAGGGCAGACTGAACCCAAAGGGCTGCCTGGTTCAAAGGGAATTTCACCTTTCCACTTTTAGATGGGACCCAGCGTGGAAAATTCCTCAGTCTCCCAGGAGCCAGGCATTTCAGGGACACTGAAACATAGCATTCCTTAAGAAACATGCTCTGAGTCACCACTGCAATGCTTCCAGTGCTGATGGACAGAGCTGAAAGGAGGGTGGAGAGCCACGCCAGGGTCACAGCCAGGGACTGCAAAGCCTCCCAGGACTGGGCAGCACCTGAGGGCACAGTGCTGGAGTTGCCTGCCAGGATTTTATCTTGGGCACAGGTTTTCTTGGGTTATGCTTGGGCACAGGTTTTATCTTTGGCACTTTGAAAATTTACCAAACAAACAAAACGCTGCAGACAACGCTCCAGGTTCAAAGAATCAGCTCTGCAGCTGTGCCAGCAAACACTGGGAGAGCCCTAGATAAGGGATCAGGCTGCTGCAACAGTGTAAAGTACATCGTGTTTTTGAAACCAAGGTAATGAGACAAGGAGTGAGGAACACACATAAAAAGTTGCAGCTTCAAATATTTCAGTTACATGCTGGGATACTTCAGAAAACTTTCTTGAATCTTCTTTCTTTCCCTGATCTCAACTGCTCCACTGATATTTTTAATATGAGGATGAAGTAGAAACAATTCCAACCTCAGATTTGCTCTTTCAATGGTATTTAAAAATGAGTGCAAGTTTGTGAAATATGATTCAAAATACTATTTGCAAGGAACTTGGTTCAATGTATTTTTTTTCACAGACCCGTCAAATTGTCTTAAAGATATTGAACAGGGAGCCAGGGATCTGAATAAAATTAAGAATTTTAATGAAAATTTACATCTAATTTGAAAAGACTTGGTCTAATTTTCTAAATATTAAAATAACTTTTATGCATCTTAGATTCTGATGAAAATATTTAATTTTGCATGGAGCTCCCCCTAAATTTAAGCCTATAAGATGCAAAAACAAAGTTAAAAGGAATCATAGAATCACAGAATCATTAAGGTTGGAAAGACCTCTAAGGTCATCGAGTTCAACCAGCAGTGCCAAGTCCAACACTAAATAGTACTGAGCAACTTAAGTAGGAGTGAGGCTGTGACACATGTGGACAACCTGCAGCTGCATTTCTGGAAAGCACTTTTCAGACCAGAGCCATAACTCTTTCCTGTTCTTGGAGGAGTCATTAGCTCTGGTTTGAAAAAAAAGTATATAATCAATAGCACTTATTTAAATCTTCATAGTGCTAAACCTTCAGTGCTAAATCTTCATAGCTCTCCTGTGTTCAAAACAATACCTTTCTCAGGGAGGCAGGGTATTTGATTCAGCATAGCCCTAAGGGAGTTAGGGCTTTTTTTCCCCCATATTTATGGCTTTCTCATTTTTATGATTCATGATTTATGATTTTAGCCTCTTCCCTCAGAAACAAAAATCCAGAAACTTTTGAAGTCTCTTGTAGAACAACAGTAATCTCTTGTTTGTTACCAAACAGGAGGACACATTATGTAGCACACCTGGTGTGTTTGCTGTTGAAGTATGTAATTCCTGCTTGCCTTTGATTAAATTCTTACAAGGCTAAAGAAAATATTTAATAAAAATACCTTAGGCCAGATAAATTTTTCTCATTTTGAAATGTCATAACAGCTCAGAACTCAACCAAACTCTCTGAAATGGTTGCAGACTGAGCTTCTGGTACTGTATTTGGCCTCATAGTAAAGATTAGGGGAAGCACTGAAAATTTTAGTAAGGGAAGACCTCAGATGGCTCAGTAAATGAAAATTAGCATCATAGTGACATGTCGGCCAAGCAAGGGAATTGACTCGCCTGTAAAATAACCCTATCCCATTAGTTTTCAGCCTGACTGGGATGTGGGACACTTATGACTGCAGGAGGGGGTGACACACAGGTGGCAGTGCCCAGGGCTGGTGGGGGAGCAGGGCAGTGTTACCCCTGGCAGCACAGTGGTGTGGCCCCATCCTGAGCTCACGTACCTGCGTGTCCAACCTCATCCGGAGCACAAAAGGGAACAGGGAACAAAGTTCTCAGAGCTCTGCCTTTGGCATCAGAGCCTGTTTGAGCCCTTGGAGACAGCAGATCCCACCAGCATCCCAAAGCAGCTGCTGACGCAGGGCTGAGAGCTTTTGCACTGCACATATGACTTTTTCTACAAACAGAGAGCAAACCCAGGTAAAGTTTTACCAGCTTTAATTTATCTTTTGGTGTGGTAATGAAAAGGATCATCATCAAAGAAGATAAGGACCATTAAAAACCCAATATTCTCCTACAGTGATTGGTTTATGGCCTCATTTGGCAGTTTTATTTATCATGTGTGCAGCTTCATTGCGTGCCTTATAGCCCAGGTGCTTCAGGAGTTTGTTATCTGCAGGACACTGTGCTCCTATTCCAGAATAGATGGTATATGGCACAGGAATTGTTCTGGGGCAAACTTTACAGTAAACTTGTTTCTACAATCTGTCAGCCAGTTTTGGCACTGTCTCCACAGGTTTCTGTGAAGACAGTAGGAAAAAATGTAGGTTGGAGATCACACCTTGCATTGCTGATAGCTTTTGCTGAAAAATGAGTGTTTTACAAAGCACTACTACATGAAAAATAGCTGTACATCAGATTATGCTATTGCCGGCCCTTAGTTAAACCTGACTCAAGTTTTGTGGTACCACTTAGGTGATGGAACTTTCACTATCTCACACCTTTGAATACAGGAAGAACAAAACAGTAATGTTAAACAGAAATTGCCTTGCTGTCTCTTCCACAACACGGCAAAAGGTCACAAATTGAAAGCTGTAAACATATTCCAACTCACATTTATTCACGTTACTGCTTTCACATTGATGTGGTGCAAGATACTGCTCATTTCAGATGGGGCCACAGACATGTCCCAGTAAACTCTTGATATCCTTTAGACCATGAATTAATACTGTACTCAGGACATTAATAAATACTTGCAAAGTCTGCAAATGACCTATGTTGAACTCCTTTGTAAAAGTATTTACCTTATTTAAATGGATTTATTTCTATGTCAAAATACATTACACCATGAAGTGATGGATGCAACCGTCCTGACAAATTGTGTGCACCTGATATGGTCTTTATCACTGCTGCAAGTCTGCATAAGTTTGGGATTGAGCAGGAAGTGATGAAGATTCTGAAGAGCCAAACAAGATTTGATCTCAAGGTGCTCATTTTGCTCTCACTGAAAGCACAGCAGCCCTTCCCAAGGAGATACTGTGGGCTAGTGCTCAATGATCTGATGCTCTAGCGATGCCTCAGTCCAGGGTGAAATGCTGGATGCTTCAACCTCAGCCCAAGATGAAATGTTGGATGCTTCAAGCTCCTCTGAGTTCTCTGAGCACACTACACCTCCTTGCATGTGCACGCGTGTGTGCGCTGCTCACCGTGCCCATGGGGTAAAGTCCAGCAGCCATGCTCAGCAACTGACATCCCTGACTGTGCCCTTTAGACACAGCCTTCGTGGTAGATGTGGTTGCCATTGATCAGGCTGAAGGTGGCCAGGGAGTGGTTGGTGCTCTTGAGGGAGGTCATTCGCGTGGTGCTCCTGGCCATGCTGTGGGAGCGGATGAGGAGGCGAGCTCTGCAGCACAGCAGCTGGTTGTTGAACTGCTTCCGAAAGCTCTTGCTGAGCAAGTAGAGAGCAAAGGGGTTGACACAAGAGTTAGTGAACGCCAGGATCCGAGCACAGATGCTGGCAATGAAATGCAGCACTGAGGTGTCCACCTCGGAGTAGTGGTAGGACCGGTATAAGTAGATGATGTGAGTGGGCAGCCAGCAGAAGGCGAAGAGGCACACGAAGACCAGCACGGTCCTGGCCAGGCGCTTACGGGACTCAATCTGGACAAAGAAAGAGAAACACAGATTAGCTGCTGTTCCTAGCTCAGACCAGGGGCTGACTATTTTTGCCAGTGCTGCAGCTTTCCAGCTAACATATGGCAGGTGGCACATCCAGAGCAGGGAAATCTGGACTGCAGGTGAACACAGTCAAGAACTCTGCTTGTCTCTCCTCAACCTCCTTCCCTTATAAACAAATAATTCTGAGAATTTATTATGTAAGAAGTAGCCTTTCTTTTCCTTTCTGTTTAGAGATAAAATTCCAGTGGCTTGTCGCTTTGCAAAATCCCAGCTCTAGCAACAAAAGTGTGGACAATCTGCATTAGTTATCCCCATGTAATATATACAATCATATGTAATTTTAATAAATTACCTTATTATTATTCCTATTATTATAATTAATTAATGTGTAGGAGTCTGGGATATTTCCCAGAGCTCACAGGCGGGACATTCTGCCATGGGCCATGTGGTGTATGTACACAAAAGTGCTGTCAACAGCTCACAGCCCTTTAAGACCAAGTTCAGCACTCAGAGTCTGAAGGAGATAGAGAAACAGAGAGAGGATATTCTGTACCTGGAGGAACACCATGGCAGCAGCAAGGTGGACCCTTCAGCTGAAAGCACTGGAGCCACCAGGAGAGAGCTGCAGGTGGTGAACAGATGCATGACCACCTCTCAGCATAATCTGAGCTTTGTCAGGGAAAGGTGCTTTCACAAAGGCAGCTAGCACCCAGTATAACCTTCATGCAGACCAGCCACGCTTTTGTTTTACTTACTTCTACAGGCTTGGAGTCAACCCAAAGGTAATGCTCAGCTGAGGGGAGCTGAGGTAAACCATACCTTGTCTTTTGCTCACAAGTGTTGTACATTAAGATAACAAAACCACTGAAAAATACATCTCTCTTCCTTAGGAATGCAAAAGGCGTGAAGGAGGTTGCCCAAAATGAGAGGACAGACAGGGCTGCCCAGAAAAACCTGCTAAAATGCACCACTCCCTGGGAGAGACTGTGCAGCCAGAGTTTTCAGGATTGGAAAATGTAACACTGCTGATCTTTTAGGGCTCCTTAATGTTCTCCTCTGTGGTAATCCTACTAATGCTCCCCAAATACTCCTAGGGAATTAGCTGCATCCCACTTCTTGTACTTAAGTAGGATGTGAATAGCCTGCAGCAGCTTCTAGCCTCAGCCCTGCTGCCTTTGCTCCTGCCCCAGTGCAGCCACAGCGCCTGGCCAGGCTCCCAGGACACTGCCCCATCCTCACTCTGCTTCCAAGCTCCACAGGTAAATCAGAAACGGAGCATCTTACACAGGCTGATCTATTCTCAGGACAGCTACAAGCAGGAAGCAGGCAGGAGAGACATGGCAAGCCCATTTTGACTTTATTTCATGCCTCTTTAATGACACTGACTAAAAATCAGCCATTGAGCTCAGGAAGGACTGACATGCACCAGATGAAAACCTCTCCAGCGAGCAGGCTGAAAATTAAATCCTTTGAGAAAGGACTCTCCTTGGCTAAACCATATATCCTTTTAAAATGTATTCTTAATTTGATATAGGGCTATTGAGGCCACATCTGCACTATAAAGAAAGGAAGCAATGCAATAAAGAAATCGATACCAGTTATCTCAGATGGAGACGTATAGCACTTGAATGCACTGCAGGACGGGAATGATGGACAGAGGGTGCTAGACCAGCCTGGCCTTTTGCTTTCTTTAGAGCTCTCTCCCCAAAACCAAAGGGGAAAGGGCTGCTTGTACTGCTCACTTTATTGCCACTAATCAAAACAGCCATCGAATCAGCAGAGAAATGGCCTGCAGGGGAAAAGCCTTACGCACATTCAGAAGGGAAAAAGGATAAGGATTTCAGGGATCGCACATCATTTGATGGGCAAAACCCAAATCTTTCCAGCCTTACTGCTTCAGCATAGCGCCTGAAGGCTGTGTAAGATGATTTGGTTGGGTCAGTCTAAGGTAGAGGTGTCAGCTGGGTGCAATTGGGTGGACAATTGCTCAGCTACCAATGGCTTGTGTCAGTTTAGCTGAGGTTGAAGCACACCTCAGTTCAAAAGAAGTGGTAAGGCAAATAAGATAAATATGTCAAGGTAAATAGGTTGTTTAGGAACAGGCAAGGCTTCATCCAAGGTCCTCTCTCTGACAAAGCAACTTTGTTGTGAAGTTTTGATTTTCTCCCATATCACCCCTTTGCTTCAATCTGCAAACACTGTATCTGCTCTGCCCCTTTCCCTGCATCCTAGTCAATACCTTCCCAGGCTTTGGCAAGGGTCTCCTGCTATGCTTGCCATGGTAACCACGCTGCCAGTCTCTGACCTTACAAACAGGAGGAGATTCTTTAACTGTTTAGCCTGTATTATGGCTTCTTTCATCCATTTAAATTCTTTTACCCCACCTAATCTATTAAAATCAGTACAACAGACACGGTCTGTCACAGCATAAATTTCCCTGTATTCCCTCTTTCCTCCCAGATTCATAGAGAATGTGGATTTTTGAAGAAAGTCAAATCTCTACCTGTTTCCTCACGTGCACATTTCCTTCCACGGGGATGTTGTAAGCGCTCCGGATTAAATTCTTAGCAATAAAATAATAATACACTGAAATGACAGATAGGGGAATAATATAAAATATGAGAAATGATGCCATTGAGTGGATTTTGGGATGCAGCCCATCTGAATGCGGGTAAGGAGCACAGCTGATAAAGGTTTTATTAGTTCCTTTGTCATGGAAAGGGTGCAGATCTGAAAATACTGCTTCAGGGATGGCAAGCAACATGGATACAATCCAGATTATAGCAGCTCTCACACAAATCTTCATCAGTGCATGTGATGCTTGGATCTCCATTGGCCTTACTATAGCTTTATACCTAAAAAAAAACAAACAAAAAAAGGATATAGTTTATTGACCTCAACATTCAAGCATAGTATTCCTGCTTTTCCCTTCCATTCTGAAATAAAAACACAAACAAAATCATTCTTTACTCCAGACTGGATTTTTTCTGGTGTTTTAAATTTCAATATTTTCAATAGATTTCTCAATTTAAACCAGAGCCACCTGTCATCAGTTCATTCAGTTTCATGTGTATTGATTATGAGTTCATTTAATTTGTAATTGACCCAACAAAGCACAGGGCTCCCTGACATTAACATGTTAATTATTATTAATGACATTAATATGTGTCCAAACAGCATTAAGACAGGAAGTGCAATCACAGACTTCTCTTCAAAAGTGTACAGCAGCTTACACCCCAGAACAGTGTGGAAGGAAACTGGGTTAAGATTTTGACACTCTTTTCAAGCTATGAGTATAGTGGTCTCCTGTAAATCTAATTTTTTCTCAAGCTACAAAGAGCATGTTGCCTGCTTAATTGCTGTTTGGGGGTGTAGCTGGCAAGAGTTTTGCCTAACTCAATGCCTAACTCAATTGAGGTAAAGTAGCCAGAAGTGCTAACTGAGTCTCTTGCAGAAAAAAAACTTTATTACTGCTCACTATTCCAAACACAGAGATATTTTTTGATTTGAAATTTTGTCTTTAATGGTTTCAGCATTTCAGAAAACTGTACTTTAGAATCCAAGAATATCAAAGAAATAAATTTATTTGAAATTGGTGTGTGTAATGAGAGGAATGGAAAACATCAGAGCTTAATATATGCTGGAGCCCTGCTCTGGTAGGATTTGGCACTCCAAGGAAGCCACAACTCACATATGCATTTAAGGAACATGGTAGAAGAAAAAAAAAAAAAAGGTAATTAGGAAGGAGTATCTACAGGTTTCACAAATTAGCATGGAGGGTCATTATAGCAGTTACAAACTGTTGGATATTTCTTCCAGGATCTGCCTCACTTTGCCCATGGTGCACTTGGCTCCTCCTTGGTTACTTCTCCCTGGGGACCAATGTGTGCTTGGATCCTGGGCTGTCCCAGCCCTTTTTGGCATTGCAGGGTACATCCCGTCAGCTGCTTGAGCAGCTGATGATTTGAGAGCATTTCTAAGCTCCTTCCAGCATCCTGGCTCCTTTAGATGGCTGAACTGGGCACTGGGGTGGGGGCAGAGGCAGTGAGCACAACACCCTGCCCGAGTGCAGGCAGCACACCCGGGCCCCTCCATGCAGCAGCACAAACCAGGCTCTACAGACACTCCATGAGTCCCCACCTGCTATAGCCTGCATTCTCCTAAAGCTCAGCATTTGAAAGAGGAGTCCATCAGTCCTGCACTGTTTTAACTGGGTAATTGCTTTATTTGCTGGGTAAGCATGCATTCAACTTCTGATTATATGCAATATCCTGCTCAGCACACCCAGCTTTCCCTCCATGTAGGTATATATGTGTCTACGTATCTTGTATGGATTTTAAATACATACACGTATTTATATGCATGTATATTCATGTATACATAACAATGTACATAGGTACATACTTATTTTTATGAAGACTGCATCTAGACATTTTGAAATTTGCAGGTATTTCTTCAGACAGGTGTCTTGTGTAGAGGACTTTTCCTTTCATGTTCTACCAACACTGTGCTCAGTGGTTTGCTGTTTAAACACTTATTCTCCAAACTCTGCAGCTCCCCTTTTTTTTCCAGCTGCAGTGGCCAGACACAGTATTTTTAAGGCTTGCTTAGCACCTCTTTAACTTTCACTCTGAAAACTGTGGACTAACTGTGTCATACCACAAAGCACAATCTTCCAGCACCAGATCATAAACTCAGGAGAGGAACGTCACAGCTCTTAAACAAATATGATGCTCTGGCTATTGCAGTCATAAAATAGAAGTGCTAGGCAGATTACTAAAGGAGTGGTGTTGAAATAGCTCAATATATAGTCTCATTGACCAGATATAGATTATTGACAGAAACATTAGCTCACTGAAAGTCTTCAGTAAACCTTAAAGAAGAGAAAGGCAAAAGGAAATTAATAATATATCAAGATATTAGCAAATTCAGTTGATTTAAAGGTCTTTCTGCAGATGTTTACTGTATGCTTATCAACATGACATGTTAGCATGATTATTTTCAGGGATTGTCTTACAAAATACAGACAGCTGAAAGAATATTTTTCTAGTATTATGTTCTAGGAACATAGATAAATTAAAGAATATAGAGAAACTGTTCAATTTTTATTAACATTAACAGAGTTGGGGGAGCCAGAAAATTACTCCATTTCAAGTTATTGGTACATTGAATAAGAAATGGCTTATACAAACAATTTAATTTGGACACAACATAATTAGAAATGTCTAGGATTGCTGGCACTGACTACTAGGCATTTAGTGTATTTTTAAAGCCTCCTACAGCAGATGTAAGAGAAGATATGAGAGAGGTTTTGCTTGCAAGGGGTTCAGTGTAGACCCAAAGGATGGGAGTGAAAGAACAGAAAGATAAAACAGAGGAGACAAAGCTAGAAAACAAATTTTGAAAAATATAAGTTCTCAGGCACAGAACCACAGGTAGGTATTTTCTTACTAGCTTGACAATCAAATAAAATTATTTTGCTAAGTATCTGCATGACTTCCTTGATGGTGTGTAAATTTAAGCAGAAATCTCTAGTAATCTCTGTTAGTCTCCAAGTATTGATGTGTGACCGATCAGTACTGATCTGGTAGGAATCCCCATTTTCAGTCACCTTGCTGATGTGTCAGTGGATCTCTCCAGTTTGTGTTCCAGCACTCTACTCTGCCACACCAGCTCAGGCTCTGGACAGCAGCTGCAGGGGCTGCTCCTGATGAGGGCACAGGGGGTGCTACACATGAAGAACTGGCCTCCAGGCTGGTGCTTGGGCTGGGACTCCACTAGATTTTCCTATTGGTGGTGTTCAGGGTGTGAAAAAGCTGCACCTCCCGGCTGGCTTCTGAGTGGGGCTCAGAAATGCCTTCACTCCGTTATTTTTCCACACCACTTTCCTGGCAGGGTCAAGCCTGGGGTTTATAATTTATTTGACGTTTCTTCAGAACTTCATCAAGGTAGACTGGATTTGAGTAGCAGCTCATTCTGCTTTTCAGCATGTGTATTTCCAGTTTGTATATCAAATAATATTTCAACAGCTTTGTCCTCTGCAATTTGTTTTTCAATGAGTTAGCCTGAGGCACGCACCTTTCCCATATTTAACATCCAGCATGTGAATATTTCAATCCACTTTGAAGGGGACATTGATGAATATACCTATACACCTTAGAGGAGCCATGAATCTCATGGAACTGAGCTTTCATGAATAATTTTTAGCCCTGGTCGTAACATGGCCTCTGAGAATGTGTGTCATATTGCATGCTCAACTGTCTGCAGTAGATCTGGACATGGCCCTGGACTGATCACCTCTGCAGCTTGCACATTCAGTCTCTAATTACTGAGTTATTGTTTGAAATATATATATTCTTTTCAGCTGAACTCCTTTCCCTATCGGCTTTTAAAGAAATTTTTGAAAAAGTTAAAAAAACAGAGGGTCAATGCATGCACTGCAACAAAGCCCAAAACTTCAAAATAGGCCTTGTGCAGATTCAGTTGAATAAAAAAAGGCACAGTCAAGAACTCATGCCAAACAGCCCAGATGAAAATGACTGGGTTGCTGATCTGACTGGAAATATGAAAGAGATGCTGAACTTTACTACTGCTCAGTCTTTGAATTTCTCTGTTCCCACTGGTGAAGCAGCAACCTGCCAGGTACACTGCAGCTGCCAGGGACCTCCCAGCCAGGATGGATGCCAGTCAGCTCCTTGTCGCGCAGTCTCACTCAAAGAAGCCCTCAAAAGAAATTACTCATGGAGCTATCCTGAGAGTGCTTAATGTAATTCCAATTCATGAGGCACTGTGAGGATTCCTCTACTAAGGAAATCCTCCCCACACCAGCCACAGTGACTCTGGTGCTCTCCCTATTCTCCAGGACAGTATCCAAGCCTCCAAGAAAATGCTGGTGATTGTGTTGCTTCAACCCAGAAAACCTGATCACTTTTTAACCTAATCCCAAAAATTCATTGAGGATTGGTAGGAGTCCACAGAGCATGTGCATCTCCACTGAATCCTTGAAAACATCTTTTACACATCCCTTGGGATCTCTATCGTGCTCATTGAGTAATTGTTTCTCACAACTGAAATTACTGAAATGACCATAAACCACTAAAATGTGGCACATCGAAAGTCTTTCTGTGGTGAATACTTTTCCCACCAAGGTTACTATGCCAGGGAAACAGGAGAACTGTGTCATTGTCCCTGTGTTAATAATAATATAACTAATGATAGCATCACCTAATGTACTCTAAAGCTTGGAGTATGCAAACATTGGTTAATACCATGCACTCAGCCCCAAAGCTGCAGCTTCAAATATAAACACAGAAGTAGCTGCAGCATGGAAAAGACACTTACAGATACATGTCCAAAGATACCAATCAAAATATCACCCCAAATGGATGGCAACGTTTCCTAGGTGCAGTTTCTCTGTTGGTACAAAAATATTTTATCCATCTTTGTACTCCTCAGCTGAACCAAGAAAGCACCTTATGCTTCATCACCTGAAGCATAAACAGGATTTGCCTTCAAAACCATACTGCCTATACATTTCTAAGCATAGAAGGGCTGCAATTTTGCTCTCTGGGAAAGAAAGAACTTTATCCACAAAGACTGCAGCCTCAGTGCTTCCTTCACAGCTTTTTCCTGTCACCTTCATCCACTTACTTATGCCTGCTACAACAGCCACAACAATTAAATGAAAACATCTGAAGCATGGGGAGGAAAATCAGATGTTTTCCTGGGATTTTAAATTAATTTAGCTCCATATGTCTAAGTCTCTGGTTTTGTTTTTTTTTTTCGGGAAAACAAACATAAAGTTACTACCTTATGCTGTGTAGAGAAGCTGGTGCTATAGGCAGCCTCAGCTTGCTCTCCTCTTCCATGACTGCTTGGTATTAATGCCTTTCTCCCTTCCCTTATGTCAGCAAGGAAAGCTAATGTAGATGACCCAGGAGTGTAGGGAGAGAAAATAGCTGAAAAAAGCTCTGCCACAGAGTACTGCCTTTTCTATCTCAGTCCTTCCAAGCATGTCCATCTTTCTACAGCTGAACATCACACTTGCAAGAAATAGAAGAGGAAAGAAAGGTCTGCCCATCCTTCCTCCAGAGAAAAGGGACAGTGCCCCTCCAAAATGAATCTGCAGGAGTACTTAAGTGTCAAGGAAAGCTTCCTCCAAGTAATAGAATCTGTTACTACGCCCTACACCATTTATATAAAAAAGATCCTGTGCCCCACTCCTGAATTTGTATAATGGTTTAAAAGCCAAGTGTATTAAAACCTGTTCAAACAAGATTTCAGAAGCCTTACCCACCCTTGCTTCATTACTGATCCCACTGTTTAGACTGCATCAGGGAGGTGGAAAGATGTACATATTGCCACTTTCTTTCTCTCTGAAGTGACAAATCTACTTAAAAAGTTTTGAAGCTCTTTGAACTGTGCCCTATTTTGAGAAGTTGAGCTAATTTGAAACTCAGAGTTAAATAAAAAAGCAGGGATTGGCTGGAACAGACTGATGTCTTACAGAAGCAGTCACGAAAATTGCTGAGAAGTGAAAACACTGAGCTCCTCCCAGTTCTAGAAAATGAGCTCCTGAGATTGCCATGACTTCCTCTGGTAAGGATGGAAGAAGTGCCTCTCAGTCAGCATGTCCCCCAGATTTCTTCTGTTCCCATTTGTAACTGATATAGTGAGAAAAATGCAATTTGCAGTCCCTCTGGTCCCCAATCCTCTGTTCCCATTTGGAAGGTTAATGGCACATTGGTCTGGTCCTGGCCTGAGAATAGACCGGACAAAAATCCTTTCATTAAGATTTTGCAGTTAAGTTCTACGAGTGTCACATTATTGTTTTGCCCACTAATATGAAGGACTGGCTCAATTACCATGCAAAAAAGCCTTAGGCAACAGAGAAAAATTGATGCTATGGAAAAACTACATAAATGAAGAAGATGGAGCCCTGTTGAATGTGAAGCTCCACCTGGAAAGCAAGAAAAGAGTCTTATTAAATATACCAAGAAATTTATGACAAATGCAATGCCACAAACTTTCTTTATTGTTTCCACCATGGATGTTATGAATATTTATAGCTCTGAAGACAATTCAGTAAATCCACAAAATTGCTAGACTGTCTAACCCATCAACACACTCCGACAACCTGTTCTGGGTCTATCTGCTTTCTGCATACTTAGTTAAGATTATCATTATTATGCATGATTCTTGAGTGAACATCTGTTATTAAAATCTTTAGTAAATTGCATATGGGCACAAAGACATCTCTAATGGGCAAATCTTAAATACATTGGCAGGTACTGCCTACTTTCTCTTTTTATTAATTTAACATTTAAATGAGAAGAAAAAGGAGGCATTGATGGAAGTGGCATTTTAAAACATATGTTCAAGATTCAATCTGTATACCTGCATACTGCTACGTTATCCTGGAATATGAACTAATAAGAATCTCAGTCTAGGAAATGCCTAAATTCAGAATTGAGACAGTGTTTTTTAGAGACCACTGAACTGTACTACGGACTGGTGAAGGAGAGCTTAAACACTAATAATTTGATAGTGAGTGTGTCATTCCTAATCATAACCATCAACAACCTCAACTATATCAGAAATTAATTATACATATGAAAAACAATGGATTAAAAGGTTACTGCAGGAACTAGTGAGAGTTCCATGGACATCAGAAGAATACCCTTTACACCCAGGGTAGTTATTCCCAGAAGGCGATCTTCAGTTTCATGCCAGGTTAAAGATTTCAGTGGGGCCAGTTTCATGGTTCTATATGAACAGATGTGAGACCTGCTATCTGAAGCAGTGCTGGCACCCATCCATTTACAGAATATGCTGAGTTGGAAGGGACTCACAAGGATCATTGAGTCCAACTCCTGGCCCTGCACAGGACACCCTAATAGTCAGACCTTATGCCTGAGGGTATTGTCTAAATGCTTCTTGAAGTCTGTCAGGCTCAGTGCTGTGACCACTTCCCTGAGGAGCTTGTTCCAGTGCCCAACCATCCTCTGGGTGAAGAACCTTCTCCTCATATCCAACCTAAACCTCCCCTGATACAACTTCAGGCCATTCCCTTGGGTCCTGCCACTGGTCATCACAGAGAAGAGGTCAGAGTCTGCCCCTCCTCTTCCCCTCATGAGGAAGTTGTAACTGCAGTGAGGTCTTCCCTCAGTCTCCTCCAGGCTGAACAGACCAAGTGACCTCAGCCATTCCTCATACGGCTTCCCTGTGAGACCCTTCACCATCTTTGTTGCCCTCCTTTGGATGCTCTGTAATAGTTTAATGTCTTTCTTATATTGTGGTGCCCAGAACTGCCCCCAGCACTTGAGGTGAGGCCACTCCAGTGGGACAGAGGGACAATCCCCTTGCCGAGGTATAATCTTCTTCCTTGCCTGGATGGCCATGCTGGGCCTGATGCCCCCCTGGACTCAGTTTGGAAATATCCTTTAATTTCAAAACCAGCAAGCTCCCACCCAGCTCCCCAGCACCAGCTAAGCTCTGGGCACACTTCTATGTGCCCAGTGCCTGGGTACAGTCAGAGGGATGTCCTTGCTCGTGCCATGTGGCACCAGAGCACACGCTGGAGTCGGGGTTGCAATGTGGTGAGCGTCTGGAGGCAGCTGGGAGAATTGGTGCTGGCACGGGGCCACCAGGCATGAGAAGGAGCAAGCTCCAGGGGTGCTTTCCATCCAAGATTTTATTGCCTCAGCCCAAGTCTCCAGGGATGTCAGCAGCCTGGGAGTGGGCGATCTGTATGCCTGAGGATTGAACTGTGCCCAGTGCAACTAAAGCTGCGACCTCAGACATGGACTCCTCATTTCACTAGAGAATCTGCCTTAGTTCTGCTGAAAGCACCACCTTTGGTGAGCAAAGACAGAATCACTGAGTAATCTAAGCAGGTGGCATAACTGCTGGATATCCCACAGAGACAGTTAAAAAAATTCATTAGAGTTTCTAAAAATGGCAGTTTCTCAACAGAAAAAGTCCTGCCTGTGAGGTACAATAAATCAATATTGTACCTTGTTTTGACAGAGAAAGGAGAGCTCATAATTGACCTAAAAAATTAGCACTTCCATAAGTTATAGCAGCTGTGGTGTGCTTATACTAATTTGGTGGAAATAGAATAAAAAGCTATATATATTTAGAACCAAGGCCAGGTTGGATGAGGCTTTGGGCCTGGTCTACTGGAAGGTGTTCCTGCCCACTTCTGGGGCGTTGGAAGTAGATGACCACTAAGGTCTCTTCCAACCCAAACCATTCTATGATTCTATGATTCTGTGAACTTTAGAGAAGCAGATTTCCTAAAGTTAAAAGCAGCCTTCAAATCAACTGACTGAGAACACAAATCTAAAGGGGTATCACTAACTATAATTTAGTTGCTGACTTCCAGCCTGCTCCCTGGTGTCTTCCTCCTTGCCATGAGAAAAGCACAGCAAAAAACTGCCCTGGATAACAGAAAAGGAGGAGTCATGCTAAAACCTCAAAGAAGTAATTACAAAAATCAATATGCAACAGATGGGAAAAAAAGCAAAAGTAAATGACAGCAAGTATCGGAGTTTTGAAATGTTGATGACTGATAAGGGGAGTTGAAGGAGCCAACAAATTATCAAAGGTCACTCTGTAACAGACAAATGTGCATTTTTAAATACATCAGGAATAAAAAAAATCCATAAGTAAGGCATACACATAAATAGTGAAGATATGAACAACAATGAGACGAAGTGAAAAGAAATAACCCGATAGTCGTCTTCAGGACCAAATGAGCAGGAGATCTGTGTGGTTCTATACTATATGTGCAGTACTGCAGATGTAGCAGAAAACCTGTGAGCTGTATTAAAGAAGATGTGAGCCAACATCTTCTAACACAAACTAATTTCACACCATCAGGCCTGAATAATTTACACCTAGGAGTACTAAAGGAACCAGCTGAGGAACAACTGGTGCTAATTTTTTACAAATCTTGAAAAAGTGGTGAATTTCCTCAGAAGTGGAGAACTGGCTTCAAAGATGTGATGTTCAGAAAAGCACATGGATGGTGTGACCAAGAAAACTGCAAATATTTGTGCTGCCCAAGGCCAGTTGCAGAAGGAATAAGAGATAGGTTAATCCTTCTAACCGGTGGTAATTAATGTCTATCTTGTTTAACACACAGCAGATGTCAGCGTTGTTTTATCTTGTCACAACATAATAGGGGATATAAATAGGGTGTGGGCCATGCTGCTGTACAGAGGAGGTGCAGCTTTCATGGGTATGTTGGCACAGGTGACCGTGCATGTAGATATGCACATGTGTGAATCAGGGTACTGGTTCAGTACCAGAGTACCATGTGGTACTCCCTCTCCTATCCATGCAATCCCTGTCCCACTCTCATAGGAAAGGTTTAAAATTAGGACTCCTGGTCTGGGAAGGGGGGATTCCAAGTGGGGACCCTGAGCCCCATGCTTCCCAAGCAGTGCATCAAGCATGGTGGTAAAAAGCAGTGTGTGGAACCATTCGTAGCCTGAGTCCTGGGAACTTTCTCTAGCTGCAGTATTATTTATTGTGCATATCACCTGCCTTGAGCAGGCTATAAAACCTTTGCTGGAAAAGTTTGCAGATGACACAGTGACTAACCAGACTGAGAATGTTGTAGAGTCATTGGGGTAAATGGCCATGGTCTAAAAGAAACCATTTTAACTCTGGGAACATTTAACATTTTGTGTAAAATAGTAAATACAGGTGCCAAGTGAGCTGGAGATGCAAAAAAATTAGTGTTTTATTAAAAAAGAAAAGACAAAAGAAGACATTAGAGTGACTCTTCTGCATGTGACAAAATGAGATATCCTGTGGGATTCTCATGGTGTCATGGCTTTAGTGTAACTCAATATAAAGCTAAGCCAGTTATATGATGCTTAAGTCCTTTCCGTGGTTTCAGTAAACACAGGTGTCATAAGAGATCATCACACTCTATGAACCTTCAGCAGCATGTAGGGGCAATCAATTGCTACCCTTGACTGCTCAAACCATAGAGCCATAGAATAGCTTGGTTAGGAGGCGACCTTTAAAGGATCAACAAGCCCCCCGCAATAAGCAAGGACATCTTCAATTAAGTCAGGCTGCTCAAGGACCCATCCAAGCTGGCCTTGAACACTTTGAGAGGTGGGATATCCACCATTTCCCTGGGCAAGCTCCCTCCAGTGCCTTACAACCCTCATTATAAAATATTTCTTCCTTATGTCTAACTTAAACACACCATCTTTCAGTTAAAAACCATTGCCCCTTGTCCATTACAAGCCTTGGTAAAAAGTTCCTCCTCTGTCTTTCTTATAAACACCTTTAAATATTGAAAGGCTGCTATAAGATATCCCCAGCGCCGCCTCTTCTCCAGACTGAACAACCCCAACTCTCTCAGCCTTTCAGGTTTGCTGTGAGTTAGGTTATTATGCAGTGGTTAGAGGTCAGACAAATTTCAATTTGAAACATGACCTGAGTTCTAAGCAGAGAGGGTAACAGAGTGCCAGACACACAAGAGGCAGCAGAGTGATATACGCGCCTTCAGTCTGAATGCTCAGAAAGCAGCCTCCCATCACTGGAAAGATCTGTTTTAATCCAAATCCTCTGAGATATTCAGTAGCCTCTGTGCACAGGTGTGGACAAGAACTACTGCTGAGTTGATGGCTAGTGTGGTATCTCCTAGTCCTGCATCCACATCTCTGGTTCTCCCGGGTAATTTGAACACACATCTCAATCTCATGCTTCAGGGTTGCCTGAAGGTGTGAAGAAACATTTTTTTCTCTCAGGGTGTCAAGGTACTGTTTTCTGTCCTGCCTTCCCAGAGAGCTGCAGAGACTGATTGTGGACAGAGGGCAAGCGAGGACAAGTTGGGCAGAGCTCTGACAATGCTTCTCCCTTTGATGCTCCACAGTTTTCTGCAGTCCAATTAAACTGATCAGTAGCCTGGCGTAGGAGGGGAGTTTCTGCAAGGCATCTCCAGCTTTCTGCTCTTTTCTACAGCAGAGCACTTCACTTGCTGCTGGGATGCCTTCAGGGACCTCAGTACTGTGAGAGGCCCATGAACTGTCCCTGTTTTCTGCCCTATGGCACAGGGATTTTGAAAGCCCTTGCTCTGCCTGAGATCCTACGCAGCAGACACTATGTGTGGGGGGTGCAGAGCCTGCTATGGGCAGGAGATCATGGCCCATGGTGTCCTACATTGTACAGGGTGAGGTGGGCACCTGGGTGTCAAACTGTTGAAAAACAAGGTGAGGGGCATCCATAGGGACCGTGGTGAAATCTCCTTCCAAAATAAAGGAAAAAGGTTATTGCAGGGTCATTAAAAACAGGTTATTGCAAGGGTCCTCTCTGAGCAAGGCGGTTACCAGATGCTTCACACCATGGTTGTGCCTGCTTCTACTTTTTCAGCTCAGCTATCTCCTACTCTTCTCAGCCAGGCTCTTGTCCACATCTGAACATCAAATAGTAAGACATGAACTGATAGGTTCACGGTAAGCTCATCTCCCTGCAGTGATGGTGAAATCCCAGCCCACTGCTGGGACACACAGCCAGCAAACTCACTGCAGCCAGTTGCTCTCCTTAATAACAGTGTGTCCAGCACCTTGTACTATGAGACCATGACAACTGATTGGGGGTTTTAGGTTTTACTGAAATGTAAACAATAGGTAATCTTACTTTTCTTCCTTTTGATTGCTTAAATATTGACAGTCTCCAGCACATTAGCACTGACTCTAAACTCAGATTTCCGTACCAGTCCCACCACTATAAATGGGAGCTCCAATCTTCCTGGTTATAGAAGTGCATCTATTGTGTTTTGGCCATCTGCTGTGGTTAATCAAGATACTAAGAAATTTTGTGCTGTTTGATCAGTTGCTCTTGGTGCAGATGGATTCAGGGGCTGAGGAAATGAGAGCTAAAACTAAGGGTGTAAAGAGTGTTTATATTATACTGACACGGTGTCCAGCAACCAGGATCTAAGACTCTTGTACATAGCTGAAGAAGATAGGCGTATATCACCCTGCATCCATCAGCACATGAAGGGCAGCAGCACAGACACTGTGCCAGTGGCAAGGGGGGAAATGGGGCTGCCTGGTGCTTCAGTGTGAGGGAAGGCTTTGGGCTGGACCCCGAAGTCCCTCCAGTTTTCTTCCCTGTGACTAGAATGCCCAGGATATATTCTTAACTACTACGGACTTGGCACTTTACAACAGATGGTATTTTTTTTTAAAAGTGTCATTATGTAAATCAACTCTGGGCTGACTTATCATAGCTTTTTATTAGGGTAGCATGCTTCCCTTAGTCCTCTAGTGGAGATATAAACCAGTGTTTGTAAAGTAAAATAAATGAACTGGCACACAGATATTACACCTCCTGTAGTATTGTAGGTAATAGTAAGAGTAGGGTCTGGAGACATCTAAATCACAGAACAGATGAGTTCACTAAACAAAGACTTTTACAAAGTGTTTGCAGAAATTTTGGATTTGTTTCTTTCGTTGCACTGCTGCTTTTTTTAGGAGTGTTGTTTGAAAGTTTTATTTCTTAGATAAACAAATCATCATATGAATTCAGAGGAACATCAAAAGTTGTGTTTGTGGTGCATTCCATGGGACCCAGCAGAGCTGGGAGCCCTGCAGCATTCCTGCATCCATCCCAGAACCCAAGTCACTACGGTCAACATTTCCAAAGATAACTCCTCATTTCAGGTGTCCCATGTGACTGCAACCCTGCTGTCTGCAGCTGGTTTTACCACTGTAAGCCACCTAATCTCCCGTGTAATGCCACTCCACATATCTCACTACACTGTCACTCCCACCACAGGACTGCAGGCGGCTCCGGCTGGCAGGCACGCTGCAATTTTCCAGTACTAGAATCCACGTAATCCAAGGTGCTTAAAGTAAAGATGCTGCTTGTAAACTCCAATTACATTTTACACCTACTCTGCTGTGTGCTTGTAAAAACAGCATAGCTTCAGGAAGGTTTCGCTGCATGAGCACCAGGGCATTTCGATCTTTTACCATGTCAGCCTAACAGTGAGGAGCTATGATCAATGCTTGACAGCCTGGTTAATTCAAATGCAAATGTATATACCCTGTCAGTCACGGGAGAAAGCCAATTAAATAAAGACATCTCCCATGACATGGGCCATTAAATAGTTGCTTTTCCTCTTGCTGTGCAAAGATTTTCCTTAATTTCCTGTCCCTTGCTGAGACAGCCTTGGCTTTACCCCCTGGGCTAGAAGCTCAGGTGTCACTGCTCTCACAGCTGCCTCCATACCCCTTATCCTTTCACTGAGGGGGAGGTGAAGGAGGAGGAGGAGGGCAGAACCCACACTTATGTTTTTTCTGGGATAAACTGAGCAGTAGCTGAAGAAACCACTGGCTTGACAGTGCAGAGCAGCAGGGCAGACAGATGTCCTTCCCCTACCAACCTCATTTACAGTGTTTGTAAAACACACAAACATCATGCACACACATGGGCTGCTTGTTTCCTTGCTCTTGTATACTCAGCACTGGCGCCTTATCACTCATGGAAGGTGGCTGGAAGCACAGCACATGCCTTAACCCTCTCCTGGCTGCTCTGAACATTTGACACACTTGCAGGAAAACAGGTGCGTCCCGATAGCTCCCACAGCTCCTGCAAGTGCAGCCAGACAGATGCAAGCACTGTGCAGACAGTGGAGTGGTCCCAGAGGAAACACATTTGTAATATCATTAACTCTTTTTTTGCCCTTTCTTACATATTTTCTGAAATAACAATGAAATCTGAAGGAAGTCTCATGATTGTACATGGACCCGTCCTAAGCACCCAGGGACCCTCTGGCTGTCCCTTGCTGCTCAAACCTGTGCAGGCCTGCTCAGCTGTGTCCATACTGCACAGAGCACCTGCAGGCTGGGAGGCTCCCAGAAAAAAGCTGAGGTCAGCAGTTTGTCCCCCCTCTGTTTCTCCTTGAGAAGTGTGCAAGTGAACAGGGAATCCTCTGGACACCTCATTCTGCTGGGTCAAACCACTGAGCAGCTTTAGGTGCTCTGTGCTGGAGGATGGCACTCAGCCAAGTGTTTGCAGCCACTGGCAGATGAAAGATCCCTAACACATGGCAAAGTGGAAATGGAAATAATGAAAGTATACCTCAGGAAGGCATATACTTGTGCACTGATGATGTGAGTGCAAAAACCTACTAAAACTGGGCCCCTCATTTTCAGAAGGTGATCCAACACAGCCAGGATGATTTGTACCATTGTTGTAAAGCAGCATTAAGTGTCTCACACACTCCCACATACTCTATCTGCCCATCACACCTACCCACTGCCTTTCACCTTGTGTTTCAATGGTCATCTCTCTGGAAGTGACCCTCTTGTATCACACTCCAGTGCTTTTCTTTACACATCAGGCTTCTGTTCCCTGTGATATCTCTCTAGGCAGCACCATGATATGTTCAGTAATGCCAGCAGTTGTTTCCATTTGCTTTTGTCAATGGAAGGATGCCGAATCCAAGAGGGTTTTATGATCATTTTTTGCAGATGATGAATTATAGACAAAAGGACTGTAGTACACTGACAAGTCTCCCTTTCCTTGGAGACAGTGCCATTACAGTGTAATGTTATTCAGAACAGGAGGTTTAGGAGGCTTTTCTCTTACATGGCCTATGGCTTTGATTAGTGAAAACAGGGACATTCACACACCTCATGTGAGCATCTCAGATAGGATTCACCTCACTGAACATTAATCATCTCACCACCACACCCCTTTTTTCTGTTTCCCTTCATGCAGTGCCATGTCTGTCATCAGAAATGGGTGTCTATGAAACCACCCCACATGTCCAGCTCAGCAGAATATATACAGGTCTTGGGCTTCCAGACCCTCCACAACGCCCAGCCAGCATCACCATTCTGGTTCACATTCAAATCACATTTTGGAAGTTTTCCCTTTACATTTTAATATTATTTTCCTAATGATTCTGACACGATTAATACTGGGGTCTGGAGTTCAGGATGACAGCTTTAAGAAACTAGACTAATGGGCTGTGAGCTGACAAAATATAGACTGGATTATTTCGCAACAAAATTAACCCAGAACTGCTGATAATTTATCAAAATAGAAACTTCTGCAAACTTAAACTTAACAGATAAGGGACACTTGTGTTTCAATGCACAGTATATTAGATTCATAGACCTAACAAAGTTACAAGTTTCATTATTATCTCATTGGGCAGTGCA
This sequence comes from Peucedramus taeniatus, assembly GCA_013400575.1. Classification (NCBI taxonomy): domain Eukaryota; kingdom Metazoa; phylum Chordata; class Aves; order Passeriformes; family Fringillidae; genus Peucedramus; species Peucedramus taeniatus. The sequence goes on from WBNO01029807.1 coordinate 512,274, forward strand.
CCATAGATGCATTAGAAGATGGTAAAATGATCCCTTGGAAATGGAAACATTTGATCATCAGTGCAGCATGATGGTTAACAGGTTCCTGATAAAGCTGAAGTTCAGAACTTGAAGTCACCAAACCACAAGCTTGGCACAGCTGCTGTTTTCTGTTCTGTTCCATCACTTCAGGCAAAAAGTGCTACTGATGCTCAGTAAAAGCATTTGCAATGTTTACTTTATGTAGCATGTGATCAGATAGCAATAGATATCTCTAACATAATCTTCTTTACAATGCATTTTTCTTTTCCTTATACCCCTTAAAACAACTTACATTACAGCTTCAGAAAGATGAATTTTCCAGGAGAGATACTTATTGTTTTCCCAACATTTTCTTCAGAGTGGTCAGAGGGGATTCAGACACCACATCAAACTCTGGAGCAAAAGTGCATGTGGTCTTTCACTAGTGCAGCCTTCCTACCTTCACAGCACTTTAAAGCATATTGCTTTAAGACTTTTATCTACACATAGGCCTGTTTGTCATCTGCTACTGGGACAGACAGTGCTATTTTTATATATCCCAACACAGAGGAGAGGACAAACATATTGACCATTCTGTCTCTGAAATACTGAGGAGTTACTGCTTTTGTTGAGATTGCAAAAAGTATATTGAAATATGTGTGTGAACTACATTGAAATCTGAACAAAAGTAGTCTGATGTCTCTTTGCAAGAGACAGCAGCATGCAAGAGACTACCCAAAGCAAACCTAGTTTCATTTATTTGTCAACAAGGATACAATCCCCCTGTCTTTTTTGATCACAACAAATCTGAAATAATTTTTCAGTCAGTACTTCTGTGTCACTTCAGCATGATGACAATGTATTCCTTAATCTCTTTTGGAAGCATTCAGAAAATAAACCAGCATTTTTACTATACATTGTTTTTTACTCAACATTATTGGAAAAGGAAGTTTCTGAGCCAACAACACAGATCAATTTTGATTGGATAAAGGGCAAACTGTTTAACCAAGGGAAATACACTAGCTATGGCAACTGCAATTCCTGGCTTCAGGCAAGCTCATTTAAATATTTGAAAAATGTTTTATGAAATACTGCCTCACATATTATTAACTTTAAGGAAGAAAGCCACTAGAAAAAATTGATTCTCATTGCACTTTAAATTGCTGCTCCAGTGCCTTCACACTTCATGAAGTATGGATCAATTATCTTTTTGGCAAATATGAACATGCTATCTTTTAGCAGAGCTTCATTAATGGCATTTTCTCTCTCTGGTTTTTAGCTTGATCTACTCTTATCTCTCTTTGAATTAATGTAGAATATTAGCTAAATTGAACAAACATTAAGTTTAGAAGAAGTATCCTGTGCTCAGTCTGCATCCTCCTTAAGTTGTATGCTAATATTCACCAGAAATCACCTGAGGTGGTTTTTCTTCCCTCATCACATTAAAAAGAAGCATTTCACCTAAAAATACAAATTAATAATTGTGCATTTTATGAGTCATAATTATGCAGGCTTCTTTTCAAGGCAACAGCAGCCAAGCTTACCTGTCAGCTGAGAGAGCAGTGAGAGTAAAGACTGACACCCCTACAGAGGTGAGCTGTATGAAGGGGATAAGTTTGCATCCAGTTCTGCCGAACAGCCACTCGTCAGCAAGGTACCTGCTGGCATCCACAGGCACACAAGTCACTAAAAGCAGCAGGTCTCCCAGAGCCAAACTGGAAATGAACAAATTAGGGACATTTCGCATGGATTTCACAGTACAGAAGATCTTAATCAAAGTGATATTGCCAATAAGGCCTATCAGAATGATGATCCCATAGATAGTGGGGATGGCATAGAGGAACGCTGGGTAAAACCAGTCTTCCCCCAGGAGGGAGAAATTTGCACTCTGGTTGACAGAGGTGTTATAAAAAATGAAGCTATCTGTGTCTAGGTCTAGCAGAAGGCACTCTCCAGATGCCATCGTCCTATTTTGCTCTTCTCAGGAAACAGCTTTCTTCTTTGAAAGTCCTCAAATTCCTCAAATTATTTTCTTGCTTTAATTTTGCTGCTCCTTGCTGGCTTTAAACAGTCAGAAGAGTTTAAAAGTTATATCACTTTGTGACACATCTTGTCAATAACCCAACCAAAAAGCACCTGCAGCTTGCTCCACAGTCCTGTTTCCATAAGGTGAAAGGAGAACATGTTTTAGCATTGTCTGAATTGCGAAACTTGCCTTTTCCTCCTTGACTTCTCTTGCTGTTAAGTATTCCTCAGCTCTGGAAGGCCAGTTATCAAATTCAAAGACCAGAAAGTGGCAGGCATTTTCGCAAACGGGGCTCGTTAAACTCCCAGCTTCAGGTCTGCCCGGCAGCTCCGAGTCCGAAAGCAGGGAGTTACAGAACGCAAGAACTTTCAGGAGTTGCTGCCAGGCTGCATTGCCAATCTCTCCCGCTTTCGGTGCCTGCCATCGCCAGCCGGATTTAAAGCGAGGGGGGAAAGCGGGGCTCGGCTGTCGGCTCGGATCCTATAGGCAGGATGTTCTGGACGTCAGTCCTTGCGCTGCTTCCCACGGTGTGCGCGGGCTGCTGGCAGCGCGGCGGGAGCTCCGGGAGCGCCGGGAGCGCCGGCCGCCTGCTGGATGCTCCGGGCAGCGCCGCGCG